>LPNX010684390.1:84099-199060 GCA_001517045.1 Pseudotsuga menziesii | reverse complement strand
TGTATTTCAAGAAAATATGTGCACTATTCTACACAATGCAGGTCTGAGTCTCTGCACTTTTTACAATACAGTCTATGCCACAATTAACCAACAACTCATGCAATGGTTACAGCTTTATTTTCAAAGCACAGTTACAAATTGAAAGGAAAAAACGCAGCGATTCCATGCTATATCATTCATAGCAGCAATTCACAGAGAAGAAAATTCTTCATGCAATAGTCACAGTTCCAATATAGCAGTCACGAGGCTCTTTACTCAATTAAAATAAGCAAATGCTTGCAGAATTTACCGGAAAACTTCACGCAAGTGATGGTGCACAGCTTCCAAAAGGGAAGTCTCTTTACGCAGCATACAACGCATATACTCAGCTCCAATATTGCATTGCAGTCTCAAAACGCAGGCAGTCTTCAACGCAAATGTGTGTGATATCAACGCAATATATCAGTTTCAATTCAGGCAGTCACAATTCTGGAATATACACAGTCCACGTACAATATATGTAGGAATCATATATCAGTTACAGCATATCTATCATAGTGAATGCATTATTATATCTCCAAATCATTGTATCTTCCCCGTGCAGCACCCATCAAGTCGCAGTCTTCAAGACGCAGCCCTTTTATATGAGTGTATACAAAACGCAGTATTGTTTCCTCCAATACTACAATCTTCAGATTATAGACTTATGAAATCGTAGCTCTAGCCAGAATTAGGGTTTTTCTTTCCACGCAGTCTTCACTTCACGATCAATTGTAGATTTTGCAGTTACGGTCCAGCAAAAACGGTTTACCTCCACGACCTCCACGCAGGCTCAGCAGGCTCATACTATCTCCATGAGCAGTCTCTCCACGAGCAGGTTCTGGCTCTGTCTTCAATCTTCAACGCAGTCTCTTCTCATATGCAGTCTCTTCAGTTCATTCCTCACCAGTCAGACTTTGCAACTCATATAAGTCACAGTCCTCTTTCAAACAATGCAACATTCAACTCAGAGCTTCACCATTCACGCAGCAGAGAAATGGTCTTCACGCAACTTTCAGACTTCAAGTCGCAAAGGCAGAAGTCTCCAGTCTTCAACGCAAAGGCAGATAAATGGTCTTCACACAGCTTTCAGTCTCCAAGACGCATGTATCACACCATATCAAGGCATATATCAGATATTATTTCGGTGATGCCTCACGCGGATCCGTAGGGCGGGCATCTTAAGCTTCTCGTGAAGGAATATTGGAGTAGTCTTCAAAATTAATAATTAATATGCAGACATCAACAATCCTACTCTCAACACCACGCAGCAGTCTTCAATCTCCACGCTAGTCTTCACAGGAAAAACATCATGCAACAAGCAAATATCAACGCATTATATATCAGATAGCACCAGTTTTCAGGCGTTCTTCAACGCAGGCACCAGCACCAGTTTTCAATGCAGGCACCAGTTTTCAGGCAGCATACAACACATCATAGAGCCTCCACGCTCAACTCATTAGGGTTTCCTCAGCACACAAACTCAATCATGAAGGAATTTGCATGCGACTCCACTGGCAGACTGATGGAGCAGTCTGGCAATGGACTGGCAAGCAGAATGCCAGGAATGGGCAGAAATGCAGCAAGAGTTATGGCAGACAACCCTGCTCTGATACCACTTGTTGGGTATAACTCCCGATTCAATTTCTATTCATGGCTAAAACATTAATTTATAGATTACAATGAGGCGGTTGATTACCAGCCTTTTCGCCTTCCTATCTATTCATATTCCTATTTATTATTTATTTACAATAATCCTGACGGATTATTCTAACAATATATTATCAAAACATAAATATAGTCAATAAGCTTCGAGCTTATCCAAGCTGTAAGTAACAGTTAAGCCCTAAAACTAAATCATATCAGTTACAGCCCTATGGCATTTTACAACACAGAGTCACGGCTTAAAATCCTGTTCTAAAAACAACATAACTATAAAAAAAATCTATGACTGAGAAGGCAATTGTCTCAGCTATGAAAGCCCTAAGCATCCATTTCTACAGCAGCCACTAGGGCTTCTATAAACTAAACAAAACATCAAGTATCGACCACATGGCCTCCCAAAATTTTATTACATTAGAGAGTATCCACGGCTAAGCCAAACAAACCAAAATCCAAGAAACTGAACCAACTTAGTTTAAACATCATACACCACTGCAGGATGAACCTCAGTGAAATCGAGGCTTACCAGAAGAAACACTAGAGGTTCATGGAGGAGGTGGGTAAGAAGCAGGAGAATAGATGGTTGTACAATGACAACTAGAGTGCCATTCATCTTACAAATAACTAAGCCTTTCATCCGAATACTAAACATATACAACTCAAGTACAATTTCATAAGATCAGTTCTAGATGAAGAATTGTTAAAGTTGGAAAAGATACATACTAGCCAGAATCCCGCAGACATGTTGACGAAGGGAGTAACCAAAGAGAAATTGAGTTCCTGCTTTGTTTTTGTTGGCCTTCAAGCTTGAAGGTGAAAATAATAAATTTTCCAAGTCTAATGTCTAGAGCATGGTCCAGCATCGATGGAGTTGTTGTGGCCAGTCTCGAAGTGGGAGATTATTGGTTGTGGAGCTCGATCTTCCAGATCTAGAAATATTATTGATCAGATGTGTTTGTACCCTAGGTTTACTGTATACTCGTGCCATATGGGGGGTGCAAAGGTGCCATCCCCCCCGACTGGGGGGTCTAGGGGGGTAGCGGGCCCCTGAAGGGGGTTCAGGGGTGTAGCCCCCGAAGGAAATTTTTGGGATGTGTGTTGCGAAACTGTTTTGCAGACCCATGGTATTGGGTTAACCGTAGTATTTTCCCATGGTATTTCCCCTATAAAAGAAAGCATTGTAAAACAATTGTGTATTGTATTATAGCATTGTAAACAATCTCTGTGATTGTGTGAGACAGACTGTGAGAGCGTGAAGAGGAAGTGCAGCGGTATTGTTGTAGGTTATATCCCTTCATCTTTCTGGACGGTAATAAAAGGATTGGCAATTTCTATGTGGATGTAGCCCATATTTTGGGTGAACCATGTTATATCTGTGTCTCTCTGTAATGTGTTTAACGTGTTTTGCATATTGTTTAATGATTTAAGTGTATAATAGTTATTGCTCTGCGGTCTTGTTTTCTAACATAAACAATGGCTCATTGATCCAATTTCTAGTTATCATATTTTTCAACTTACTTCCTGAATCCATTCAAGGACACTTGGTGAATCTCTTTTTGGAGCATAAAAACCAATCCAAGGAGAAGAATTGAGTATTGTAGCCTCTTATCAATTTTTTTGGCAAGGTGGGCATGATAATAATGTCCATGCACTCTACTAGTTGAGTTTCCAAAATTTTACCATGTATTGCAAAAAATGGATTACATGTTACTAAGTAAAACCCTAGTTTTGAAAATCATCAAATAAGACAACTTCTGAGCCATGAACCCATAGGAGGTAGGTGTCCTTAGGTTTAATATAAGGTCACAATTTCAATGGAATTGATGGTTCATTGATATAAGTCTCAGTTATCATATTACGTCAGGTTTCAACTCACTTCCTAAATCCATTTAGGGACACTTGGTGAACCTCTTCCTGAGGCATAAACACCAATGTGAGAGGAAGAATTGAGTGGCATAACCTCCTACATTTATTTTTATTATTATTTTTATTCGAGGCGAACATGTCCACAATTTCAAAACACTATGTTGGATGAGTTTCCAAAATTTTACCATGTAATGCAAAAATTGCACTACATATTATTGAACAAAACCTTAGTTCCAAAATTTGTCAAATAAGACAACTTTTTGGTCGTGGACCCATCAGACGTGGGTGTGTTTAAATGTAATTTAGTGTCATGAGTCCAATGTAATTGGAAGTTTTTCAATCCAATTCTTAGTTTCCATACTACAATGGCTTTCAACTTGCTTCCTAAAGTTATGAATTTGTAGAATCAATCCTCCCAACGAATGATTTTACTAATTAAACAAGGGATTCATACACAAAATTAATCTCCAAACGTGAACACAGAATTATGGGATATAGAGACAATGGCTGAGCAATTTTATTAATCTCTATGTAAATACATGACATATTTCTCTAGACATTGCAGAATCTTAGGAGCACTACCCTGCCTCTGTACACTTCTCATCTGCACAAACTCTCTGCCTAAGCTACTCTACTCTACCTCCAACTACGTTTTCACACTGCAAAAGGTTTATTTATACAATAAAGTGAGGAAATGACACGAATCACAAATAATGGATTCATATCTTCCCAATGTAGGGAAAATCCAAATCTTAGTATGTCCCTATAATTGTTTGAACTCCTTTACCTATATGTTATAATACGCAAATCAATTACGTTACATGGAAATTGACAAAAACAAATTTCTCCTTAAGTAGATCACCTGAGAAACCTCTTATTTATACAATAAAGTGAGGAAAAGACACAAATCACAAATGATGGATACATGATCCTCCCAATGTAGGGAAAATCCAAAAAACTCAATTTCTCCTTGTAATTGTTCAACTCCTTTATCTATATGCTATAATAAGAAAATCAATTACATTACATGACAATTGAGGAAAACAGATTCTTCCTTGTGTAGATCACACTAGAAACCTCTAGAAATTATTACAAATTTTAGAAGAAAAAAAATTAAAATTTAAAATAGCATAGATATGATGCGGAAAAGAGTGAAAGAGACAACTGCTGTATGGATTGGGTCCAAATTCAAAAAATATCCATAATATTTCATTATGAGAAAAGCTCAGGAATAGTCAAGACGTCGAGGAATGCTGAAAACATTAAGAAAAGAAAAACTTGTCTAACCTCAAGATTTAGGTGGTTTTGAACAAGTTCTACAGTACTCTGTAAGATCTCCCGTCCCTGTACAAACAATTTTAGACTTCACTATATATTGTGCTGCAAAATCCCAATAGCTCAAAGCAGGAAGTGCTTTCACTTACCTCTGAGGTGATAACCTATGCAAGAGGATTTGCATAAAATATTGAGTCTGGGAATCCTAAGCAGCCATACATACTGAAATATACAGCATGTGAAAACATTGAACTTGTCAACTTCAAGTGAACTCACCAACAAATCTTGGAATGAACATCAATGCAAAGGTGGTATGACTTGAAAATCAGAAGAGAGCATAAACCTGTTAGCAGTGAGTTTCAATGCTTGTTGTTGAATATCTAGTTGTTGGTATTTTAGAGGATCTGACGTGTTTTTTAGCCATAACTTCACTTGTCTCCTCCTTCCAACTAAAATTCTCAAAAACTGGACATTAAACACAATAAACACAGACAAAAAATAGGCTTCTCAAATCAAAGTGTATGAGAAAGACATTTCCCCACTGTCATTAATTGAAAGCAATCATACATCACATACCACGATCACCCATTCAATAAATTGACATTCACATGCACATAACACCTATGCTATTAAAATTTGTGTTACAAAAGGCAATTACTGTATTCCATATCTCAAACTTACTGCATTATATTTTCCAAACAATACATCCACAGTAAGCATGCCACAAGTCAGCATATAAAAGTGGAACTGGTGAAAATTAACATTAGACCGAGTAGAGAGTCATCCAATTAACTAAAACAATTCAGCACAAAACATTAATTAGAATCAGCAAATGTAAGTACATAAAGAAATATTAGAACATATACATAATACTAATAGCCATAAAAAGGCAATTCAGCTTCAGCCATAATCTGACAAGGATTGCAATTTTCTTTAAATTTACCAAAGAATAGCACCAGATAGACATTCTACTATGGGTTAAAGAGTACTTATTGGATATTTGGAATACAATGGTCATGTTTCTAGGCTATGCTGTTGTCTTGAAATTTATCATGAGATAATCAAATTGTATAGAGAGATCAAATCCTTGAGAATATCTTTTGTCATGGACCTAACTAGATATCTCAAATTTCAACATATTAAACAGTTATCATTCGCAGTTACAATTCCCAATCTTATTGAAAGGATGCCTCGTTGAAATAAAAGATGTTGAAGGAAATAAATGAATAACCAGACAAAACAGAAGGAAAGAGGAAAGACATTAAATGCTTCCTTATGTGGGCATCAAAAGGCAACTTTTTATCTTCTCTGCCAATTATATATGGCTCAAAAAATAGATTAGTTTTACTAACATAAATTACTATCCCTTAAAAGATAATATAGGTAAAACTCGACAAGGTGTAATAAAAGCTGGCAAAGCATTGTAATAAAATACTAATTGCAATTTATCAAGGGCAGATAAGAGCAACTCTCATACACGCAAAGCATTATATCTTATGCATGGATTAACTAAAAGCAGTTTGAAGTTTATTGGGCAATGATAATAGACCCTAGGTAGCCCACGCCAAGAAGAAATAAGCATTTAAGGGCAGCTTAAATGGTTTATAGATGAAATTGGAAAGTGTTGAAGGTGGGTGTTTATTGAAATTTAATATTTAATATTTATGAAATAAAAGATAATAACGTCTAATGAAAGATGAGAAAATTATAGGAAAATAAAGACAGACATATTAATTATAAAATATAAATAGAATTACAGTCAGGTTTATAGAAAGGGCTCAAAAGGGAGGGATAATTATAGGATAAGGAAAACCTCAAAGAAACGGGTTCGATAATAAAAATAATGAAAAGGAAGAGGAAGGTTTAGCATCCTGCAACAATGGTTGCTACACAATATTTCCAGTTCCAACCAGGTCGTTCAAGACAGATCAGCTCTTTATATTATGAGGAGAGTTAACTATTGGTAATTAAAAGGACAAATGCAAGCCTATTTTTCCCTTTTAATATTGAAATTTAGGTATATATTATTCCTTAGGCCTCTTTCCAAGGCCACTATTTGTACACTCCATGCTTTCCCTACATTCTCATTTTCCACCTATCAGGATACCCAAATGTTAACTAAAAATATTTATATATCCACAACCATATTGTTTAGATTTCAAAAACTTTCCAAGAATTGGTTGCTTGCCCTTTGTCCCTAATATCTTGCTCTTCCCCTTCTCTGCTTAGTTTATGAACTCCACCCAAAGAAATTTTCTATTGATCACTTCCTATACTACATAAGGTCATGAAGATATTCAATTACAGTAAGCTCAAAGTTGTGAATAAGAAAACATCAAAATAGGCAGAAAATTTCTTGGAATTTTTATAATTCTGTGAATCCATACCTAGCACTTCAGTAACATGCAATGTTGACCTAGTTTGACATGGTTGTTCTTTCTTATTTGTAGTTTAGATTAATATGTCAAATATAAGTTTCAAGCCATTGTCTCTAAAAGGCTGCCACAAATGTATATGAATCTTGAGTCTGGTAGTCAATTTTACCATTTTCCAATGATAAGTTAAAATTGAGATCTATATTGGCTCTAGTCGTGCTTTTAATTTACCCATGCCATGATTTGGCCTCTGCTTTCATTTTATACGATGCTACAGATAATTTATGATATCAGATGGATTTGTGTAACTTTAAACCCATGAGTTTACATTTCCATATCATAATTACTCCTTAGTTATAGTTATTCCCAAGAAGCAGAACCAAATTAAGAATATAGCAGCCTGAGGACAATGTTCCTAAAATCCTGGTAACTCCTTCTGAGATAGTTAAACTGTTCCCTACGTACATGAGACATGTGCACAACAAAAACCTAGGTTCTACTTTAAAATTACATTTCTTGCAAATCAACCAGCACATGGCCTAACAACTAAAAATATTTGGCCAACAATAAAGATTACAGGAAGCAATAACCATATTCAGTTGATAACAATTGAATCAATGCTATAAAGTAGCAACTGGAATCAAATCCTTGACCTACTACTAGTGAAACATAATCTAGATAAGAAGAACTACGACCACGAACAAGCTAAAACAATCTGAAAAACCTTGTCTGCCACAATCACTAAAGAATGTCTCCTCTTCAATTAAATAAAGGTAGCTGCCCTTGCCGCTCCTAATCTAGAATATCAAAACATATGCAAACTAATCCTTTGTTTACTGTTAAATCCTGACAATCTGGATATTTATTTCAAAGAGAACTGGGAATTTGTTGGTCTGATTCTGAGAAAAAATACCAAACTTGTGAAAATTTGACGCCGAATTTTTCCTTGTTTGCCACCAAAACTTTCCTAGATTCAATGAGGAGTACATAGAATTAACCGCCACATTTAGCTAATTAAGTGCAAATTTCATTGCAATAGTGGCCCAAAATAGTCGGGACATATTTATGGAAAATTCTACAAATTATTATTTAAACCCTAGACCCAGAAACAAACCATCGATATCGCTTCTAAAACCTGTCTCCTAGATTGCAAACTATCACTCTTCATAACCAATTATTCCACTTGGTATTTTAGTGTTGAATTCCATGGACCTGCCATTTAAATTCGTTGAGGGGTTTTACAGAGACTTCGTTTTAGTAGTTTCAATTGCAATATTCCACGGAAATAAAAGTGATTTAAATAAAAGTGTAAAACTGGAGAAGAAAATGAACTTAAGGAATTCGAACACCTGATATCTAGCCCCGCAATAGCAGTCCTCGAGTGATTTTTGATAATGAATATTATCACAGAAATATTTCAAGGTCCGAGTAGATCGGGATCTCCAGATCCGATTTTTCCCAACTATGCATCTGCCTTGGCGGGTTTCGAGCTGCGGAGGTGTAATCAGGGTGCAAATGAAGATCTATTGGATCAAGGTTTTGGGATTTTGACTAAACCCTCGACGCTGCTTCTTATTCTCCTTGCATTTCAAATACTACCAAAGTAATTCTGGACTTTTCCACTAGACCTGTGTGTGTTCCTTATGGAGTTATTGACTTTTTCATTTGCTATGTAGGTGCATTTTGTAATGCCTCTTATGCTTTTACTTTACATTATTTTGTTTTCAAGAAGCTATGGAATTCAAGCACAATGAACATGTATCTTTCGATAATTTCCAATACACCCATGAGGAAATTGAATAGTTCAAAAAGGTAATCATCAATGTGAAGGTGGAATAACTAACAAAAGGTGTCCAACTTACTTGGGTTTAGAGGACCGTCATTAAAATACTAGCATGCTTGGGATATGGGAGATGTATTCAAACAATTTGCGATACAAAAACAATGAACATAGAAGATAAAAAACTAATTTATTTGAACATAGCTCCTATCCTTTTGTTGTCAAGTGAATCATCCTTCATCCCCTTACATGTTTTGGTTTGGTTTGTTGCCAATGGTTAACCTTTCTTTTTATTTTTTTCCTTCATTTCTAATGTTTTGTATTTTGTAATCTAAATATCTCCTTGCAATCATCTCTTTTGTTGATATCAAATATAGTAGGTATCCTTAAAAAAATATAAAAAGATGTACCCATATCAACTTCCTATCTCCTCTACTACAATCTTCCCCCTTGCAACCCTATTCTCTAGCCCAAGCCTCGTCAAAAAAATATGTTGAAATGTTCACCATGGATATTTATAGTGTTTCCTTGAGAATCATGGCTTGCTTATTTGAGCATTAATGGATTTCTCTCCCAATTTGACATTGTTGCAAGACCCATCACTCTCCTTCTATCTCTATGATATGCCTCTAGATAATGAATAAACCTTCAACCTCTGTAGCCCCTTTTTAGTATCTATACACAATGATGACACTACCATCAAATGAGTCGTTGTAGATCCTAAATTTCCACTCAACATAATTACCACTCCCATTGTTTCCACCCATGGCTTTACCAAAACTTAGAAGTGAATTGGACTTAAATTGGATTTAACAAGTCAGTGACTAAGCCTGCTAGGGTAGTAGACCTTGCGCTAATGCTTGGGTCTGAAATTATATTAACTCAATTTTGTTCTCACGGATGCAAGGGTTTATGGCAACATTATTCTAAGTTGCTCATGGTTGGATGTGATGATGGTGATTATGTGCACCTTTTTGGGTGAGATTGTATTTTACCAATGGAAAGACCCATGTGGTTAAGAACAATCTAACGTCAATATCCATGCTGTGGTAATATACATCTTCAACACAACCCTTTGTATCATTAGTTTATTTTCTATGGGTCCTTTCATTATTTGGGTTCCTTCTCCATACGTCAAACCTCCTTTTCCTCCTTCTACTCCTCCTTCACCTTTCCTTGCAATATTATTCACTTTGATCTTCCTTACATTGACTTCACTCCTCGACCTTCCCTTAAATATAAGGTAGATATCCCTCCTTCTCTTGAAAAGATTCACACATTCAAGTATTTCCACGCCCTATGCTACCTTGTGTGATTTTAAGCATGCATTCATTCGATATATATCCATCATAAATAAAAAAATGTTCTTTTAAAGCAAGTAAAATAGTATACATTTTTACACATTATCTCTCATAAAGAACCAAAATTATCATGACAAACTCATGGATATATATAATCAAGTTCATAAGTACATTAATGGTCATCAAAAATCAAAAGAAAAGTTTCAAAGGTTGTGAAAATTATATACATCTAAAATACATTGCCAAAATAGAAAAAGTGTTATGCAATCCATGGTTTCCTTGGCCATACCTTTATGATCGCTTTAATTTTTCCTTTTCCTCCCCAATCTTTTTTAATGTTAAATCCTCCCTCTTTCCTATGGCATGTAGGAGATCCTCCCTAGTATATCCTTAGCCCATCCTTGGAGGTAGTCGATATTGGTCCTATGTGTCTGGATCATCCCCATAGCTATTACAAAAGAGGAAAATATTTGAGAGTCCTCTCAAAAGGGTAGTATTGCCACCATGTGTGTAATCCAATATAGTCTATCTAAATCCTCCTTCCTTCCTTCCTAAAAGGCTAAAAGACCTAAGGATTATTTACAAAATTTTAGGAGACTATAATTACCTATGCCCAAATTCCACCTGCATGGACCTAATCTTCCTATAAATTTGAGGGGTACCCTATCAACCAATAAATTTCTTACATGTGACTAATATGCCACTCATCCTTTCATTCAATATTCTTAGTTGGATGTGTTCTTGTAACATGCTCAGTCAGTTTTCCAGGTAAATTACAGTCCAGGTCGACTTCCATACCACTGAGTCGAGGCATACAAAACATTAGTCACTGGTTATGATGGTGCGTGGTATGTACAAATACCTCCTCTTTATTCAATTATACTCTTACATATGTAGTTACTGAGATATGTAAGTCGATTGTCATCATTTATAAGGTATGTGGCATGAAATCAATGGGTTAGTGAACAAATTCAAAATCAAATAGATGAAGAAGGAAATGATGCAAACATAACAGAAGATGAGATCAACATGTCTAGGGATGTGAAAGAAAGGTACATTTATAAATCTCACAAAATATTATTTTACAAAACATTGTTGACACTATTGACTATTTAATAATGCATGTATAGTTGTTTTTTCTAGTTGAACTAAAAGAAATGGTCGTATACATCTGAGGAGATATCCTGCAGTGTGGGAATATGGTTAACACTACCATGTGGAAATAATAGACTTAAAAATACGATCCTTTGATTGTAATTTCATGGTTGATTTCAAGCAATCAAGTCGAGCAAGTTCAAAATATAAAAATATTATTGAAGGGAATCTTCATTGTGTTGGAAAAATCTAGGAAATTATTGAGTTGGATTATCGGTCTTTCAAATGTTGTATTTTTAAATGTAGATGGTATGAGGCATTTGAGAGGACGCGAAGACATGATACCCATAGTGGATTCTTTTCTATAGATTCCTTGAGGTACCTACTAGAATACAAGGAGCCCTATGTCTTACCAATTCATTGTGAGCAAGTATTATTATCAATATAGCACAACTATAATCACAAGAATCAATGGTTATATAAAATATGTTAATTCATAGTTCATTATGAATACAAATGTGCATATTAATTAAAAAATATACGAACATGTCTAATATATGATTATGGTTCATGTGCAGTTGTTTTTCTATGAAGATATTTTGTATCCAAAGTAGATATTTGTCATACATTATGATCCAAGATTAAGAAATGTATTTGATGATGCCTCAATGAATATTGAGCAAAACAATTATATCCAACGAATTCTAGCTGAGAGATTAGAGAACAATGAAGAAATGACCACCCATGGTGATGTTTAAGATGAATATGAAGATGTTCAAGCACAACATGACAACATTTTTCATGCCATTAATCAACATGATCTAGAGCTAGATGATCCGGATCTAGATGAGAATCAAGATGGTGCAAATCAATTGGATGATTTGGATTTAGAACACAATGAAGACAAAGATGATTATAATACCACTTTAGAAGGATGGTGTAAAAAGAATAATATAAAAAACTTACAAGACCATATCAACATTGATAAGGAAGCATTGGATGAAATATATGCTAATAATAATGTAAATGAAGAAGACTTATAATTTTACAGGATTTCTAATCCATATTACTTGAATAATTATGACCTTATGTCCAAAGCTTTGAAAAAAAAAATTATCACATGGATTTAGTAATTTTGAATTAGTTTCTTGATTTAGAATTTTTCAAAAGGTTGTTTCTTAACGACCCTATACTTAAATGTACATGGAAATCACTGTTGAAAATAGTCATTTTATCATGGGCTTAGCAAATGTTAATTTTCTTTCAATTTATTTTAACCACATGTGCTCCCCTTTTTTATTCTGCATTGAATAATGAAATGTCAATGATTGTTTAGTTAATATTATGCACACTATTGAATAATTCTATGAACTTTACTATAGTAATGTTCCATCTTGCACTAATGAACAATGTTGACAACTTAGTTTATCATTAATTTTTTTCTAATTAATGTGGTTATCTATATACAGTTGATAATATTTTGTAATAAATTTACCACATCCAACTTATCATTCAAATGTTGTCGAGGACAACTAGTTCCATTAAGGTCACTCAAATTCTATTAAGGTCACTCAAATGTTGTCGAGGACAAGTGAATGTCAATGTCAAGTACATCATGTATTCCATCATCATCATCATTGACATCGTCATCATCAACATCAATATCAATAAGTACATCATCAAAAACATCATGGTCATCAACAAATACATCATCAACCACATCATTGTCATCATCATTGATAGGGTCACTCAAATGCCATTATGGTTCATCATCAATCATCACCATTTCGATCCATGTCATGTTGTTACAATCACTCAAATGCTATTAAGGTCACTAAAATGTCGTCGACAACAACTAAATGTCATAACACCCATTTAGGTGATATTAATATGTCTCTCATATGTCCTTATGAACATTTAAGCTCCATTAGGATCAATAGGTATCGAGAAGTATTATGACATGCATCATCATCGTGGACATCAATGTTGTCATCATCATCATCAATGCCATATGGTACATCAACATCATCTTGATCATCATCCTCATTATCATCCTCATCTTCAGCATTAAGTACACCATTAACAAAATCATCGCCATCATTTTCATTATGGTCACTCATATGCCATTAGTGTTCTTAATTAGTCATCACCATAAGGATTCATGTCATGTAATTGTTAAGGTCATTTATATGTTGTTGCAGTCATTTCGATGTTAAGAGGGTCGTTTAGATGTCGTTGCAAACATTTAGGTTCCATTAGAATCAATTAGGATCCAAAAGTGCTATGGCATGAATCATCGTTAACATTCACATTGTCATCATCATCATACAATAAATCAACATCATTTTCATCGTCATATTCATCATCAATATAATTGAAATAATATTGAGCAAGGAACCCTACTACCTCATAGGAATGGATGATATAGTCTTATACTTATCAAATCATATCCATACACTCCATCATAATTATCGTAATGCATCATCGTCATGTTGTTAGGAGTAATAAAATGCCATTAGGGTCTATCAAATGTTTTTGGGGACACTCAAATTCCATTAGAGAAATTTAGGTGACATTAAGGTAATTTACGCCTCATAAAGATTAATCAATATCCAAAAGTGCCATGATTACGATCATTTAGGTGCCGCTATGATAAATCAAGATCCAAAAGTAATATCACATGAATCATGATCATTGACATTGACACTAGCATTGATCACTGACGTTGACATTTATAAATCTGACATTATGTCGAACGTTTTCCAAACACAATTCCTAGCTCTAAACCTAGTGCAATTCCTAGTGCTATTCCAGAGGTTTTTTTTAAGGCTATTTTGGGCGTTATATGGGATGTTTTTTTGGATGATAATTGGGACGTTAATTGGGATGATAATTGTGATGCTAATTGGGACGTTAATTGATATGCTAATTATCATCCAAAATAGCGCCAACTTTTAAATTGGGATGCTAGTTGGGATGCTACGTGGGATGACAATTTGGATGCTAATTGGGACGCTAATGATCCGTCCAAAGTAGCGCCAAATTTTAACTTGGGATGCTAATTGGGATGCTAATTGGGATGCTACATGGGACGCTAATTGGGATGCTAATTAGCATCCAAAATAGAGCCAACTTTTAAAGAGGGACGCAAATAATGCCATTAAAAGCGCCATCCCATGGAAAAGTGTCCACTTTGTCCAAAAATGATGAAAAATACAGTAAAAGTGATAGTGGACGTTAAAAAGGAAGCTAAAAGAGACGCTAATCACAGGGTTTTGTTGTAGTGGCTTAGTGGAACCCTCTTGGTGGTATTTTTCAACTTTAGATTATTCGAATTGAAGCCTGCATTAGAGAAAAACCATAATTGGTTAAACCCCTCTGCCGTTAGCGAAAACATTGAAACATAGCAGAGTAAAAATGGATGAAAAACAAGAAAACGAAAGAGTTCTTACCTATTTTATTTCTCCTTGCCTGGCTGAGAAGAAAACGATAGAATGAAACCCTAACCACCATTAAAAGTGTAACGAGCTTCAGGAAGGAATTGTCAGGAAAGTATACAACACACAGTGCTCATGTTCGAAACCTTAGCCACCATCCAGAGAACGACGAGCTTCAAGAAAGATCTAACAGGAGGAAACACGACTCACAGAGCTCAAGACTGAAATCGAAAACCACGACGGGGCAAAGTCAAATGCCACACCAGAAGTTGGGCATTGAGAACCAGTAATCTCTTAACGCGTCAAGACCACACTACAACCAAAGTTACGGCCAGGCTCACACTATCAAACTCTCCCGTGTTGGGATGGAAGCCTTTTTATTACAGAGTCAAGTTAATGAACGGAAGAGTAATTACAGAGCTGGGAAACGACTATGGAGGGAGTGTCCAACAGAACAAGGAATTTTGGCAACAAAGCTTACACCTTGGAGTGACAGACAAGCCGAGCGGCCATGAGCCTGCGGCCCTCTTTTTTTTCCAAAGCAAGTAAAAGATAGGTTAATGCGATTTTTTAGGGTTTAGAGAAATTTATATGGTAAAAACTCCAAAGGTCAAAACCCTATCAAATGATCATCGACCACATAGCTCCAAAATTATTTGCAAAGGATGGGTTTGGTAATATAGTTCGAAACCCCTTGTTGCAGCCTGCACATAATAGTGTATAAAAATTAATACCATGTTATATTTCATGTCATGGTTTCGTTACCTTTTGTTATGGTTTTATGTTTGTTTTATCCATAGTAAATAACATGGGAGGTAGTAGCTAAACTAGGGTCTTTAGTATAAGCTAAAACCTTTGAAATGGTATAAGAAAACTTATGCTATTCATTGTTTTTCACATAATAAACAAAGGGTTTGTAATCGGTTTTAGGAAGATACAAAATGGAGAAGGGAATCATTTATATGTATATGCTTGTAACTATAGAAGATACCTAGCTAGGACTTTAGTCTAGGTATTAAATTATGGATACTAGTATATGATTTATCAATAATACCCTTATGAGATGAGAAATCATACAAAGGATAATAGGATAGACCTCTATGAAGAATAATTCTTCTTTCCTTAAAAGAAAAAGTAATAACACTATAGTTTTAAAGAAAAACAATTTGTATCAAGGCATCTCTATTTTGGTAAGTATTAGAGTAGTTATAAACTATCCTATGTACTAAGTACTAGTTTCCATGTGTGTTATCAGTCAAAGTATTTTATGACTTTAATTGGATCATAGATATTCTAGGTTATTGTAACTCATTATTTTGTAGAAAGAAATTTGTTTCACAAGAGGCATTTTACTATAATTACATACAAGTTTTAAACTGAGAATAGAATGATGGAAGTTGAACGAACAAGTTTTAGCAGTAGCGAGTTGGAAGAGTAACTGAGCTAAGTTCAGTTTATTAAAGTTATTGTTATTACTATCAACTATGAAGATCATAAAAAAAATAGGTTCAATGATACCTCTTTTACTGCTCAAGTTGTGAAACAAATAATTTAACTAGCATTTTATTTTATGCTAGGTGGGATGATAATCACGATCTAGGAAAACTGGTAACAAAACTTCTTACCTGTAAAGGACCTGTAAAAGAAGCATCACTTCACTGCATTAGCTATAAGATAAGTAAGCCTCGATCTCAACTGAAGTTATTTCCTACTTTCATAAGACAGTAAAACAAATTTAGTACTAGTATTTAAACAGATGATTCATATCCTATTTTCCAAATCATAACCTCCTCAATCAAATCCTTAACATGGAATTATGAAGACAAACTAATAAGTATACAGAACTAGAGATTTACAAAATGTTCAGTTCTAGTTAATACTATTTTAAGTAACCGTTAACATTTATTTGTTCCTAGGCAGTGATGACTACGAACATTTTATGTTACATGATTTTTTTTTTAATTTTTACGAATTTTTGGAGTATTACATTTAGCATCAATTTGACAAACTCTCATCAATATGGCAAATGTGATTAGGCCATTGTGACCCAATGAAAAATTTGCGACATGAAAAATCCTACCTTCCCAATATTGCTTGTCCTCAAGCAATTTCAAACATGGTTGTTGAAGAACCTGCTTTCTATATGATTCTTTGAAGTTGCCACTAAGTTTCCCAACTTTGAGTCTTTGAGATTCCATGAAGATTTTAGATAGGAACCACCATGATTTTTGTTGCACTACTCTGATTAAAATCACTTTATTAAGTGGGGAATCCATCTCCCATACTGCTTGTTTCCCAAAAAAATTGAAATCAATGGGACTAAAAACTATCCCAGGGTCCCATTACTTGTATTGCACTCCAACAATTAAGAGTGTTCTCCAACCCATACCATTAGGAAAGAGAATTCCAGGATCCCATTTTCTTGTATGCATTCTTCCAAACATCATGAGTACATAATATATATCATAAAAGTACATAACAACATAATAAAAATGTACATCAAGGAGGTGCCTCATCAAAAAATCATGAAAGTGCTTATACCTCCAAGTAAGTAGACTGCCATTTTCCAAGTGCATACAAGCTTCAAGTGACCAATCAAATCTGATACAATGACATAGGTGAGGATCCCATGTCCTATAATGCTTCTCCAAAAGGATGTGATATGCATCAAAATATTCAGCCATGTATTCTTTCATCCAAGAAGTGAATGAAGAATCTCCACTCAAATCTGAACCATATAATGAGCAAAAAAAACAAGGAGATTCCAAATGACTCAAAGAAGTCTCACCCATACATCCATGAATGAGAGAATCATTAATATATAACTAAGTATGTGGATGGAAACAAAAATGTTCTCCCATCATAAATCTATTCACCCCAATGTCGGATGAAGTTCCTCCAACATCAAATGAACCAAGTGTTGAGCAAGAAAAACCATGAGTCTTCAAGGGACTCAAATGCATATCAGAGGTGCATCCATGTAGATGTGAATCATCATAAAGTAACAAATGATGCTACTGCAAATGTGTTGCAACCATGTCAAAGTAAATCTAGGAGTTCCATACTCCTCATGTGGCACCATCGAAAAGAACCCTTTCACCCATACTTCATTGAGACTAATGTTGCAAAACATGGAATTGTAGGATGTAGGAGAATGGACTAACTCACCCAAATGATCAAAAAGTGCAGAAGTTTCATCATGGGAAGGATCCATATGGGTAGTATCATGAATATCCTTCAAAAGTGTGAAACCTTTGTCATAGATGGGTTCCAATGTAGAGGAATCATGCTCTTCTTTAAAATTTCATAACCTTCATCAAGAGGCAGTTCAAGTTCCTCTTCCACCACATCAAGTGTTTGGATCACTTCAAGTTCATCTTCAAACACATCAAGCACAATCAAATTTCCACATACCTCATGATCCACCATGTCATGAGAATCCTCCAAACAATCTACCATTTGACAATCTGAAACATAGGAGGAAAAACAAGTATCGTGCAACTTTTCAAGAAGTTGCTCATTTTGAATTGTGATCTTATGATTATCCTCATTATTATTCAAGTATGCTTCATGTAAACATTCATTAAGCTCAACCAAATTGTTTCAATAAAAAATCAAATACATGAAATTACCTTCAATGTTGCACATTGCTCTTTGAATCTTCTCCATGTCTTCAAGGAAGGATGGATCCTCCAATGAAGAAATTTTCCAACAAGAATTTTTAATCAATGCTTTAGTATCATGTAGTATTCTAAGGGCCTCTTGGATATTCTTTTCATTCATCTTTAAGGACCCTTCAAGAAAATGAAGATCTTGCAAATGAGCCCTCCATCTTCTTCCTTCTTGCTTGGACCAACTTCATGAAGCTCCAGTGGTGATGGGGAAGTTGATATTGTTTCTTCTTCGACTGCTACAAGGTCTTCATTTTCATTTTTACTATAAATTTGGATTTTAGCAACATTTCGAAATATTATATCTATGTCACCAACATAGATTTGCGAGTACCCATCAATAGGTACCCCTTCATAGTTCAAGCATCCCTCAGTAGATTCTCTTTGTTTCATTTCCAAGGTAGAATGTGTCTCGACATGATCTTCCATATTTTCAATAGAAACTTCTTCATACTCATGTGATGTCTCTTCATATTTTTCAGAATCACTTGGGAGTGAATTTCGATCCTCTTCATGTAATACTTCTTCTACTTCACCTATTTCAGAACTACGTGGTTCATGGGTCTCCTCCTTTTGCTCCTTCAAGAAAGCTGATGCATTTTTCCCCTTGGTTTTCTTGAAATCAATATATTTTCTCCAACCTTGGATAGATAACAATTCAAATCCTTTCATAATATTCTTGGTCATGTCTTCAAAGATAGGTTCCATGATTTTTATATGCTCCTCACCATCATATGAGGTTCCCTTTTCATCCCTAGTCATAGTTTCCTCTTCAACAAAATCACTTTTGGGTTTCAATATCTAATGGGGGTCCCTGAATTCTTGTCCTCATAAATATCAGACCACATCATGTGCCAAGATCATGCTCTGATACCACTGTAATGTCCTTTAATGGAAATTTTATTAAAATGACCAATTTTTCACTTTTTTCCCAATTTCAAACTTTGACTAGTTTTGGTGTCTAAGTCTCCAATTTGGCCCAAATGCTCCTAAATATTCAAAAAATGTTTATGAATGATATTTAGACTTGAATATGATGTTCAGGGATGATTTATGAACCTTCAATTACTTATGAAAACTTTTTTAAGATTATGGTCGAGGTAGGAGTTTTGACTAGTCATTTGGGGTCCTTTATTTGATGACTTTATTCACACCGGCAATTGTGATGGCTCCATTTGCATCTATGTTTGAGGGAAGGTATAGAGAAATATGTCTATAGCTTGTTCATAGATATTTGGAGAAGGAAAGGGTTTCCTTCATTAAGTGGGGTCAATGGGAAGCTACACGTCCAGATCTTTTCCCCATAGATTTGTGTAAGGAGCTTGCAAAACTGCACACAAAGGCACCGACACATAAATTTTCATATACAGAACAAACTATTGAAAAGGATTTTGGTAGTAGAATTGATTAAATCTTTGAGGACTTTGAAGAGGAGCCCATGGCTTCTGGCAGTATTTCCCAAGTGCATAAAGCAACTCTTCAATTTCGGTATCCTGGTCATAAGGTAGAGCCTATGATTGTTGCGAAAAAATTCAAGCACCCTGGAGTTAGTGAAGTGATTCGGAAGGATTTTGTGATAATAAATTGGGTTGCAAAGCTTTAAAATATGTCTACCAGCATTGAGATGGATGAGACTTGAAGAAAGTGTACAACAATTTGTTGTCTTTATGTTGTCTCAAGTCGATCTTTCCAGAGAAGCTGCACACTTGAACCGCTTTCTTTACAATTTTCGCAGGTTGAAAGATATGTCTTTTCCTAAGCCCTTATACCCGCTTGTACACACGGCAGTTTTGGTGGAGACTTTTGAACAAGGCGAGAGTGTGGCACGCTATGTTGATCAACCCGAAGGAAACTATCATATCAATAGATCACTTGCTCACACTGGCTCGCATACTCTCCTCAAGATGCTATTGGTACACCATCTAATCTACTTGTTATGAATTAGATTAATTCTTTAAGTTAATATTTAGATGCAGACATTATTATGTATGTACTGAAGTTTTTCATTAAACTTCCAATAATTTTTGCTTATGTACGAAAGTGTTTTTATAAACTTCCAATAATTTTTGCTTATGTACGAAAGTGTTTTATAAACTTCCAAGAAATTTTCTTCTTAGATGGGCATTCAATGTTAGTGATCAAACATTGTGAGAAAGAGAAGGTGGTGACACTCATTTTTTTTAAGTGAAATACATATTTTTGGGGAAACCCACTGGAGACTTTCCCTCATTCCAAGAGAACAAAATTATTCAGGGCTTAAGGTTGATACCACAATATACTCATTAAGTGCTGAACATTTCACTTGTGGGAATTGATATTGGGTGGGGAGGATAATGCTCCTCCTCTCAATTGCCTGGGATAGACCCAATTGCCTATCAAATCCTTCTTTTCAGAATGAGATGTTGTTAATTATCTGAGGAGTCTAGTAGCATCTTTTTTTTTCTTTCTCTTCTGTATAAGAGCATGAATTTGGATGTAATCACACGCTGCACCTCTTATATAAAGAGATTTGCTAGAAAAAAAATGGAAGTTAAATTCTTGAGGATTCAGTTTCCTCAGTCCTCCTAAGAAGATTTGATGTGAGGTTAGTGAATGGGCACATACATGGATGATTGTACATAGAGGCTATAAGTTTAGTGATTATTATGGGTGAACGTGTTTGATTTTTTATATGCCTCAATTTGGATGGAAAATTTCTAGGGCTCATAAACTCGTCATGACAGTGCCATCCTCGACTTGCATGCATTAACATGAGGTCATTGCACCCTATCTTCATGGTGAATTCACCAATGTTCCACCAAGTTTCAGGGACTTGGGGAAGCGGGAGCAGGGAAACACACGAGTGGACTATGTAGAAGTACTCCCCTAGATTTTAGGGAATGTTGAGGGGGATGTCAGGGTATTCAACATAAGGGACCTCGTCGGAAATACTAAATTTTTTTATTAGAATACATCAAAATTGAACATAAATATAAAATCATTGAAATTTTTAAATTTTTATAATCTAGTACATAACAATGTAACATCATAAATCATCTATAGTCTTAGCACTATCATCACTGCATTTCTCATTCTCTTTAGAAAATTCAAAATTTCAAAATTTCAAAATTAGAAACTACAAGTTTACAACTTACAACCATACGGAAGAGAGAAATAAAAACTCAAAACTATGAACTCTCAATACTATACATCAAGGTTTAAATTTTTAAATGCCTTGGACTTAAAAGTTAAAGTGTCAAGTCTATCAAAATTCAAAACAAAAACAAACTAAGAAGTGGACAAAGTAGAGCATGTCAAATGAAAAATGAACATCATTGCTCAAGGAAATTCCCCACTAGTCTTTGCATCCAGTTGTTGCGTAAGGGGATCAGGATCAACCATGGGAATGTTGTTATCTAAATCAGATTCATTTGCATTCGCTGTGATGCTCAACGTCACACCAATCAAACCAAGTTGTGCCTCATTAGGTCCCTCCTCATCTACATGTGCATCATCCTCTGGATCAACATCCCACTGTGTAGCTGGTCCTTTCAGATACTCAAGTGTCTTCCTATGCTAAAACATAGAGCACTGTGCAGAGTAACTAACTTCTCTGCTCTTATAGAAGTATGTTTGCTCTTCTTGATATAGTGGATGAATCTATAAGTGGAACAATTATTCTCTATTGTGGAGGAATTAATAATATGAGACAACAAACGAATAACAAGATGTTTAAGCTCTGGAGCGTCATCCTCCACCAACCAATTGGGCCATCTTGGCCTAGATCTATGCAATTTGCTCAAGCATCATGCTTGTTGAAGGGGCCACTAAGACTAGCAAATTGAACAAATTGTCTCGAAAATTTTGCCCCTTCCTCCTCATTGTACATCTTTGCATTTGCAGCTCAAAAACCATCCTTTACCTCAGGATCATCAACGGGAGGATCTCTTCTAGGCCTTTCCACATACCGTTTTGGGTTAAGTGCATATGCTACCATGTGCAATGGTGTGTTCATGTGGTCCCATATATGATGAATGATGGCTTGAATGTGGGTCGTATATAACTCTAAAGAGGGCACCCTCTAGCGAATGGCCGCCCTCACACAACTCAACATGCTATCAAGTGTCTCATAGATTTCTCTAGGACTAGGAGCATTTGAATCAGTGTAACGAATGACCTCCACAATAGGGGCCATGAATGACACCAAATAACCACAATAAGCCCACCAATCATTGTCAAACACCTGGAGCCTAAACTTCTTCGCCATGTTTGTCTTGAATTTCGAACACCTTGCTCACCACGGACTACAGTGGTGGTTGTACCTCCAGCGTCCTCTCCAATAGAAGAAAATATCTAGCATATATAGTATTAGTGGGCTTGAGGAATTCCTTCCTTGTGCAAGTTATGTACATGGCTAAGGAGACGTGGTGGTTACAGATAAACTTTTGCACATCTCTAGCAGTCCTCACTAGTCCAATATCTACCGAATTTTGCCAATGTCCTTAATTGCATTGTTGAGTGCATGCACACAACAAGGATTGCATTAAATATGCTTATATATGCTTTGAATTAATAACCCATTCGATCTACAAATTGTTGTTGCATCTATCACGTCCTGCACCACATTGTCAGCCTCGATATCCTCTATAGCATCTTGAAGAAGCTCAAGTTGGAAAGATGCATCCTTGTGCTTTCCAAAACAATCAATGGCTCTAAGAAAGAATAGACATGCAATAGATGTCACCATGATGTTGATCATGTTGAATTTTAGCATTAGCATGAATACTTAAAAAAATTGCAGATTAGCTTTAAACAAATGACAAGTGCAGTAAAATAACATTCATCACATCAATACAATGGACACAAGAGTTTTTCACTAGGGAAACCTTTAAAGGACAAAAACCCCAAAAAGCATTAGTAACTCATCTCATAAACGAGATGACTGAAATTCTTCAAAAAGTTCCACAAACCCTAGCAGGGTTAACCACAATAACAAAAGATCAAAATTTCCAACTACATCAAAATTACCCAATTAGGGCTTCTTCAGAAAATTAGATTTTTCTTGCCCAATAATGACAGGCTGCCTAAACTTCTGTCTGCTTCCCAGATCTGAGTTCTGCCATGTCAAACTTCTCGTCCGTACACCTCTATCTGCACCTATCATTACGGTTTCCCAATATGCCCGATCTTTGTCTAATGCCCGTCTTTTTCTCTGCCCGGTCATACTATGTCTGTCTACCCTATCTCTGTTGTTCGACAGCTTACTCTACTGCCATGTGTGGCAGCTATGCTGCTGCATGAAGGGCTAGTAGCTAGCCCGAGCCCTTTTGGGCTGTCCTAAGGGTCTATGCAGACCCGGTCTACTACAATACCCTCACGAGTATGCCTACAGGCTGCCCTGAGGGCTTGTTAGGGAAAGCCACCCCTTATGGGTCTTCTCTAGGGTTTCCCGAGGGTGGTTGTGATGAAAACCCTCACGGGCATGCCTGTAGCAGGTTTCCCGTGGGTGCCAACAGGGTAGTGCCCTTCTATGTCCTGCCTAAGTATATCTGCCCGGATCTAAAGGTGGATTCCTAGATCTGATGGTGGCTACACAGATCTTGATGGTGGTTGAAGATGAGGGTTTGAGGAAACCCTTAAGATAGAAAAGGTAAGAAACCCTAGCTTAGGGTTTTGTCTTCCATGGAGGATAATGATGCCCTAGCTAGACTCATCCATGCTAGGGAACAATCATGAACTTCTCTTCTTCAACCTTTGAGACCTTTAGAATAATAGCTATACCTGTGAGAGCAAGTGTGTGTGTAATAATGAATTGGTTTGATCTTCTTTTATATCCTTGAGTCACCTACAATTGTACCAAAATTAGAAAGAACAAAATAATATTATTTTATTCTTTTCTAATTTTCACTTTTACCTTTTACCTTTCTCTAGTCTAAAAAATTCCTTTATGTATTTTTTACTTTTACCAAAAGTCCTTATGTATTTTTTACTTTCACCTGTGGTCCAAAAGCCCTTATGTATTTTTGACTTTTGCTTTTAGCCTATTTCCAATTGCCCATGTGGTCATTACCTGTGGTCTTTTCATTCCATTCAAAGCACATCATCATAAATCAAGAGAGTTACTAATGCTTTTATCTCACACTTTGTGTGACACCAAGATCAGGTACTAGGGTATCTTAACCAAGGGTAGCTAAGCCTTGGAGAAGACCACAAGCCCATTGATCAAGGGTCAGAGTGTCACACATTCCTAGACCAAGTCCAGGGATTATAGTGCCTTCCTGGTAGCAGACCAAGTGCCTCAGCCATAGGCTGCATAATTTGACCCTAGGTCAAATACTTGGTAACAGACCAAGCGCCTCAATTCTCCAAGAGAATGGCTACTCGAAACTAAGCTGAGTCTACCAGTACTAGACTAGTCCACATCGTGGTCCCAGACCAGATCTCTACCATTAAATAGAATGGTCACTCAACACTGGATTGATTCTACCTAGGGCGGAGATGGGTCCATATCATGGTCAAGGACCAGATATCAACCATTCAACAGAATGGTCACTCAACACTAGGTTGAGTCCACACCATGGTCTCGAACTAGGTGTCCCCATTCTCCTAAGAGAATGGCTCTAGATGCTGGTCAGAAAAATCAACACTCCCTCTCAGCGAGAGAGGCATTCTCTGCCATACCAAGCTTGTCATGAAAGTACATGAACTTTGACACTGACAGAGGCTTGGTCAAGATATCTACAATCTGTTCATTTGTACGAATGTACTACAACTTCAGAGCACCTATATGCACTAGGTCTCTAATGAAATGATACCTCATTTCAATTTGTTTTGATCTATCACGAAACACTGGGTTCTCCAAAAGCTTTATGCAACTCCGATTATCGCAATGGATGATTGTTGAGTCAAGCCTTCCCCCAAACAGATCAGATACAAGTTTTTTGAGCCAAACTACTTCCTTGCGGGCATCACTTGCGGCAATTTACTATGTCTATCTCAGCTGTACTCTGAGTTATGGAACCCTGCTTCCTGCTGGACCAAGAGATCATTACTGATCCCATACTGTAGCAATAACTAGAGGTAATTTTCTGGTCAACTGCACTGCCAGCCCAATTTGAATATGAATATCCAGATAACAATACTCTACTTTTGGAAGTATACCTGGGCCCATAAGTGATAGTACCTCACACATATCCGAGTACATGTTTGGTGGCTATTAAGTGTATGTGCTTCGGATCGGACATGAACTGACTTAGTGCATTCACTGTGTAACATATGTCTGGTCTCGTATGCACGAGATACATCAAGGATCCATTAAGCTGTCTGTATAAAGTAGATTCCACACTTTGTGAACTAGTGGTTGAGTCCCGCAACTTTGTCAAGTTGGTAGTCATGGGTATGCTCATGGACTTGCAGTCCTGCATCCCAAATCTCTGCAAGATATCCACTGCATACTTTCCTTGTGTTTGAAAGATCTCACCTGGATTTTGCTAGACCTCTAAGCCAAGGAAGTAATGCATCAATCTGAGATCTTTCATCTCGAATTCAGCGGTAAGCTCCCTCTTACACTGATCTATCAACTATTCCTCACCTGTAAGAAACAAGTCATTTACATATAGAAAAAGTATCAAGACATGAATATGAACAACCTTAAAGTATAAGTTAGAATCAATTGTACTTTTGGAAAACCCCAAGCTCTGGAGAAATCCATCGATCCTGGCATACCAAACTCTTGGAGCCTATTTCAGTCCATACAAGGCTTTCTTCAATTTGCATACATGGGTCTACTTCCCATGAGTCACAAAGCCTTCAGGTTGTTCAATGTAGACTTCCTCCTCAATATTGCCATTGAGAAAGGCAATCTTTACATCCATCTGATGTAACTTCCGTATGAATATTGCAACAAGTGAAATGATGGTTCTAATGGTAGTATACCTGGAAACATGAACAAATGTCTCAGCATAGTCAATTCCTTCTTTCTGAGTGAAGCCACGAGCTACGAATCTAGATTTATACTTTTCCACACTGCCATATGCACCATGCTTGATCTTATAAATCCATCGGGAAGTCACCACTGACTTTCCTGTTGGTCTGGAACAACTTCCCACACATCATTCTTCATGATTGACTTGTATTCTTCAATCATGGCATCAACACATACCTTTTTACTTGTTGCTTCTTCGTATGATGAAGGTTTTGAATTGATAAGCTGACTCATGAGACTGGAGTACTTCCTTGGTCTTATGCTTTCTCTAAAAGTCTCGGGAGGAGCTTTATGCTTCTTGCCTTCTTGCATCGACACTCGGTACCAGTCGAGTCTCCTTTTGGAAGGAGGAACTTCAAGTAGTTCTTCTGGTGGACTTTCAGTGTCCTCAGGTTCATCTAGAATTTGATCCTCAGGTTCATCTAGAATTTGAACCTCAAATTCCTCTTCATCCCTTTGAATTTCTGAATCCGGAAACTCAAGTGGAGAAATTGTATCTTCTATTGAAAGCTCTAGTGTTTTACGAAACACAACTTTCTCATGGAAGATCACATATTTGCTGACCTCAATGTGCCTTTTTCTCGGTATATATACTCGATAAGCCTTCGAGCAATCACTGTACCAAACAAATATACCTTTCTTACCGGAGCGCTCTAGCTTGGTCCTCTTTTCTTTTGGTACATGAATGTACATGGGAGTACCAAATATCCTCACGTGATCAACTGTAGGTTTCTTCTTGGTGAATACTTCTTCAAGAGTCTTCTCCCCCAAGATAGAATGAGGGCTTACGTTCTGAATATACACAGTGGTACATGTAGCTTCAGCCCACAAAGATAGAGGAAGATCTAGATCTGTGATCATGGATTTAGCAGCTTCATAAATCATTCTATTCTTCCTTTCTGCAACCCCATTCTGTCGAGGGTTGTAAGGTACTGTCAGCTCTTTCTTGATACCTGGAGCACATCCTTTGCAGATTCCATCATGTTTTGGAGATACTTCTGGCATACCTATGACCATCTTCTGCAATACTGGGAGAGTTTTGTAGTGAAGGTGTCCAAACCTTCTATGCCATAGTTCACTAGGGTCAACTGTGTGATCAACCAAATCATGAGTGGAATCTTTGGAAGCCTTGTAAAGGCCTCCCTCTCGAACCCCAATCTGTATTGCTGAGCTTAGATCGGTGTCCTTTGCACATAGAAAGACTTTCTTGTCCATGAAGAGGACTTTGTAGCCTTTGTCCTCTAAGCCAACAACAGATAAAAGATTCTTCTTTAAACCAGGAACATAAAGAATATCATCAATAAGAAGAACCGTACCTGAGTCAAGTTGAAGTGAAGTTGAGCCAACTCCTTCAATCTTGTAAGTGGAGTCATCTCCAAGTTCCACCTTTGTGGTGAACTTCTTCTTTCTGTAACTAGTGAGAGCTCCATGGTTACCTGTCATGTGCCTGGCGGCACCACTGTCCACCAACCAAGAAGTGGCACAATCTGTGAAAGAACCAGTGAGAGCAGAAATCAAGTAGTACTCTCTTCTAGGCTCTTCATCCTTGTTGGCCTTGGTTTTCTTCTTCTTCTTCATTTGCTTCTGCAGCAGAGGCTTGAAACCTTCGCTTGGGTTTCTTCTTGTTTTGCCTGCAGTCTTTAGCAAAATGTCCAAACTTATGGCAATTATAACATTCCACTTTTGACATGTCAAAAAACTTACCCTGAGGTTTCTTTCCCTTCTTTTGTTGAGGGAAAGGCTTCTTGAACTTCTTTGGCTTTGCCTCTAGTGCAAGGTTGTCTTCCTTGGTTACCTTGCATGAGGTCCTTCCCTCTTCTTCTATGCAATCATGCCAAAGCCTTTCAAAGGTTGGTTGATTCTCACATCCACTAACAGATGCCATGAAGGTTTCCCAAAAGTTTGGGAGACCATCAACCACAGTTTGCACAAGATCATCATCATCAACAGTAATACCAATAGCAATGAGTTGATTTCTTACTTGTGCAATCTTTGTGAAGAAGGAACCAACACTTTCATCTTTGTTCAGCTTCAAAGTTCGTAGCCTCTTCTTCAAGACTATCTTCTAACTGGCAGCCTTCTTTTCATATAGATTGGCCAAAGCATCAAAGCATTCTTTAGTAGTATTCAAAGTTGTGATGTTGGGCATCACTGTCTTTTTGACAGAATCATAGACGATCCTTCTAGCCTTACCTTGCTTCCTCTTGTAAGCAATCCTGCCAGCATTATATGTTAGCTCTTCAATGACATTAAAAACAATGTCATCCAAGTCATTCTCTTATAGAATGGCTATCAACCTGGCCTTCCAGGAGTTGTAATTTGTTGAACCATAGAGCTTCTCTTCTGGTTTGAAGACATTGACGGCCATCTCTGCAACTTGGTCAAATGTTAAGTCTGCAAATCTTATCCCAAGGTCTAGGAAAACAATAGCAGCGTCCCTTTACTGTGTTTTCACATGCTAAGCTCTGATACCATGTTGAATTTTAGCATTATCATGAATACTTAAATTTTTTTGCAGATTAGCTTTAAACAAATGACAAGTGCAGTAAAATAACATTCATCACATCAACACAATGGACACAAGAGTTTTTCATTCAAGAAACCTTTAAAGGACAAAACCCCCCAAAAAACATTAGTAACTCATCTCATAAATGAGATGACTGAAATTCTTCAAAAAGTTCCACAAACCCTAGCAGGGTTAACCACAATAACAGAAGATCAAAATTTCAATTTACATCAAAATTACCCAATTAGGGCTTCTTTAGAAAATGAGGCTTTTCTTGCCCAATAATGAAAGACTGCTCGGAATTTTGTTTGCTGCCCAGATCTGACTTCTGCCCTTTCAAACTTCTCGTCTGTACACCTCTGTTTGCACCTATCTGTACGGTTGCCTGATCTGCCCGATCTCTGTCTACTGCTTGTCTTTTTCTCTTCCCGACCGTACTATGCCCGTTTGCCCTGTCTCTTTTGCCCGACAAATTACATAGCTACCCTGTGTGGCAGCTATGGTGCTGCTCGAGCCCTTTTGGGTTGGCCCGTGGGCTTCCCTAAGGGTCTGTGCATACCCGATCTGCTACAATACCCTCATGGGTATGCCTACAGGCTGCCCGGAGGGCATGTTAGGCCACGAAAACCCTTATGGGTCTGCTTGAGGGTTGGTTGTGATCCAAACCCTCACGGGTATGCCTGCAAGCTGCCTGGAGGGCATGTTAGGCCACGAAAACCCTTATGGATCTGCTCGAGGGTTGGTTGTGATCCAAACCCTCACGGGTATTCCTGTAGGAGGCTGCTCATGGGTGCCGAGAGGGCAGTGCCCTTATGTGGCCTGCCCGGAGAAATAAAAGAGGGTTGCCCAAGTAGATCTGCCCGAATCTGAAGGTGGTTGCCCTGATCTGATGGTGGCTGCCCGGATCTTAATGGTGGCTGCCTAAATCTGATGGTGGTTGAAGATGAGGGTTTGAGGAAACCCTTAAGATAGAAAAAGTAAGAAACCCTGGCTTAAGGTTTTGTCTTCAATGGAGGACAATTATGCCCTAACTGACTGATCCATGCTAGGGCACAATCATGAACTTCTCTTCTTCAACCTGTGGGATCTTTAGAAAAGCAGCTGTACATATGAGAGAAAGTGTGTGTGTAATAATGAATTGGCTTGATCTTCTTTTATATCCTTGAGTCACCTGTAAGTGGACCAAAATAAGAAAGAAACAAATAATGTTATTTTATTTTTTTCTAATTTTCACTTTTACCTTTTACCTTTCCATAGTCTAAAAAAGTCCTTTATGTATTTTTTACTTTTACCAAAAGTCCTTATGTATTTTTGACTTTCACCTGTGGTCCTTTTTTTGTGGTCTAAAAGTCCTTATGTATTTTTGACTTTTGCTTTTATCCTTTTTCCAAGTGCCCATGTGGTCATTACTTGTGATCTTTTAATTCCATTCAAAGTACATCATCATAAATCAAGAGAGTTACTAAGGGCGATTCTCCTTAACAAAAAGCAATTTACCTCCGTCAATCTCCTCATCTTACCAATTGATTGAGCCACAAACTCACTATTTTTCCTCTTGATAGCATCAATCTCCTTCACAATTTTGTCAATACTCAGCAAAATGACCACCGCATATCTACGAGTCTCAAAATTGGAGGCTTGTAAAGGCATGAGACTATTTCTATCAAATCAAAATAACCTTTTCTATTTGAAATAACCTTTAGTGGCTTGCAACTATTTCTGTCAAATCAATAAAACCTTTTAGTGGCTTCCAACTATTTATGTCAAATCAATAAAACCTTTCAATTTGATAGCCACTTTTTTTCCTGGTATTGAAACCTATCCGAAGGCGCCTCACGCCGCTACTACAAATACTTCGAAAAATCAGCTACCCTGCTAAAGAACCAGTAGCTTAGGGAGCATATGGTGGAATTAGATTTAGGGTTTTCTTTTTTCATGGCAAAAAAGGACGAAATTATTAAAAATTGAGGACGATTTTCTAGAACAATAATCACAGGGACCAATAATCAGTTTTCTGCAAGCCATTTAATGCAGCAGCAACAACTATTAATGCCGTCTCAGCAGCTATCTAATGGGGGGCAGCAGGCATGTCAGCATTAAATGGCCTGCTGCATGCTGGTTATTGTTAACTCCAAATCACAAACCAGTAACTTATAAAACTAGAAGTATATAAATGATATTACCAAATGTTTTATGGATGAGGTATTTCACAAAGTTCAAATCATAGAGATACATGACATCATTTGGAAAGATTAACAAGATCACCTTTAGCAAAGTTCTTTGTATGAATGCAATAGTCATGCAATGCTTTTTGTTTGGATTTATCCTCGTATTGATGAAAGCCTACTAAAAAACTATATTCCTCCAATTGCAAAAGCATTGCTAGGCTTTCCACATTCGATTCATCTTTGATCATACAAGTGGATGGGAAATGTAGAGGCTAGGCACTGCAAACTCAGTCGAAACAACAATACCTCAACCGTATGCTAACTAAAAGAGAGTCTTCTTGTGTAATCTCTTAATAGTGGTCATGTATGCCCATAAAATTATAGGGACGCTTTCATCCCAAATGTCGCTATTTGTGGATCATACATTAATTAGGTTTTGTCTCCAAAATCTTATTAAATGCCTCCACTATTCCATTTTCCTAAGGGTGAGATGTACTTCTTTTATGATGATGGTGAATGATGAAGTCTCTAATTAAGGTAGCAATATTGCTCATAAAATGTGTGCCTTGGTTGCTAGTAAGGATCCTTGGACACCCAAACCTGGTGATGATGTTCTCACAGATGAATCTTATTGTGGCATCTATGGGATAATATTTTATCGAATCAAATTCAATCCATTATGTAAGATAGTTAGTTGGTGTAATGATATATCAGGCCTTAAAGTGCTAAACAAGAGGACTAACAGGGCCAATGATGTTCTCATCCTACTTCCAAAGGGTTGGAGAGACTAGAATGGGTGTATGGGTAGTTCATATCTTTCAAAAGGATTTCTAATTCACTAGCAAACATCACAATCCTAGTATAATCCTTCGAGTCCTTAAAATGTTGTCCATCATAATCCATCTTGCATAGTTTTCTAGTTCTTCCTTTCCCACTAAGAAGTCCTTCTGCAATACCCTGATGACATTCCCACATAACATCTTGTCGTTCATGATCTATCACACGTCTTTGAAGGATTCTATTGATACCTAGCTTGTACAATTGATCTTCAATCAACTAATAGTCCACAACACTAATGACAAGGTGACATTTTTGGGTTGTGGAATAATCATCTGGTGTAGAACTAGTGACAAGTAATAACACAATCTCAACAACAACAAAAATCATTTCTTCAAGTTCAACAAGATCTAGAGCCGTCGACACCAATCAAGCATGTGTCATAGTAAACTAACATGCTCTTTTAGCTAGTTGTAAACAATTCAATAATCCATGAAGAGTTCCATAATATGTGAATAAAATCTCTAAAAGTAGTTATCACAATCCTAGAAAAAACTATTGGTGCATTCTTGATTCCAAAGGGATGACATTATAATTAAAGGATCCCCACTCGATGGTGAAGGTGGTATTTTTCTTGTCTTCCTTTGCAATTCTCACCTAATGGTATCCTAAAAATCCATTAGTAAAAGTATAAGATTCCTTTCCTACAACTTGATCAAACAACGCGTCACTAAACATAGTAGGAAATGGATCATGGACACAAGTGGAATTCAAAATTCTATATTTAACACAAACCCTAACATCATAAAAATCCTTCTTACTTTGAATCACAATTCGATTGATCCAATTAGATTCATAAACCAAAAATATATATGTTGCAACTAACATTCTGTCAATTTCTTTCTTCACCTTTTCTTTAACTCACGAATTAATCATGTAAGGTCAATGTTTCATGGACTTAGCATTTGATCACAACTCAATTTTCACCTCACCCAATCCTCCCATGATTCTCTTCAATTCAATGAAACTTTGTAGCAATAGGCCCTCATATTCCTTAAGTAGATTTGTGATTTTGGACATAGTCTGATCATCCCAATAATCTCCAATAGAGATAGGCTTGGGATTCTCCTCACTCCCAATGTTAACTTTGTGCAATTTTAGGGGTTAAATATGTGCTTTATTTGCATCACCTTTACTTTTCTCCTCGACTGTCTTGGACCTTCATAATATTTGAATGAGAGATGCCTCAAATCCTCCAAATTATTTGCATCTTCTCCAACTTGATAGGTCTTTTTGCAATACAAAGGGAGAGGTCCAATTGACTAACCAAAATATTAAGAATATCTAAGTCTTAATTGTAGGAACACACACCAAGGGGAAGGGAATTCCAAAACTTGTCAGTCAATAAAATTTCTTTGATCATATTTAAAGTTGTAGTCACTTTAGGAGACTTGTTTACAAAAGAGAAATATTCACATAATTGGGCCTGGAGAGTAGACAAACCATCCTCAATCGTGTTAAATTAAATAAAAATTATTACCAAAATACATGCTTAGATTTTGTTTATGCTGTTATCCTCAATCGTGTTAAATTAAATAAAAATTATTACCAAAAGATGGTTTAACAAATTTTTAATTGTTGAATATTATGCATAAATATAGTATTAACTAATTTTTAATTGTTTTAAGGATTTATTTTGTATTGTTATTTTTATTTTATGTAAATATGTATGTGTTTTTATCACCATATTTATTATTTTTTATAAATTAAGTGGATATTGTAAAAAAACTAAATATGAAAATACCATATTTTAGTGTTTCTTTTCAATTTAAATTATCTTATGTTGAGTTTCTATGAAATATAAGAACACAATTATTTTGTGGTTGGTTTTCCACTTTTTAAAGTAGACTGAATAAAACATTTTGTGGATTTCATTTGGTTATGTATGTTTTATCCCCTTCTACATATAAATGAACAAGTACAAATGGATTCTCTTTAATTTCATTATGAACCATTTAAATAAAAGAAGCCTACTATTTTTTAGTAACATATTCACTTCTATATACTTTGTATTCTCTTTATCTTTCCAGCTTTCCTTTCATGTATACATCCATCTTAAATCTGGATCAAATTTATTGAGATGTATTTTTATTTTTAATGCGTAAAAAAAAGATAAACAATTTATACTCATCAAATTGCTCACCTAGTTTTAAATTTTACACAAAATATATTGCATTGAGGAGGTGAGATATTGTCACTTAATGTAAAGACAAAAAATAAGTGGATAACATTTGTAAATTAATTATAAAAATAAAAATATAAAACCATCATAGGTCCATTTAAATGCGAATCTCTAAAGGATAAAGAAAGATCAAATTTATTAACCTTGGTAAATATGAATTTAGGTTAAATCTATATTATTTTATTTTTTGTAACTTTAAATACCTTTAAGTTACAAGATGTCTCCATACCTATACTTGCCTTATGTTGTATTAAGTTACAACATATTTCCAAACATATTTTATTTTATGTTAAGTTATAACATTTCTCCATACATATTTTATTTTTTTAATATTAAATACCATTAAATTACAACATGTCTCCATACCTTTTTTTTTTAGGAAGAAAAAAGTCTGTTCTTGTTATTCAATATATAGAATCAAAGGGCATCTGATGAGTCATCCATATCATAGGGTTACAATCAAGCAAGGTCATAGAAAGAGTCCTTTTTGCTAAATGCCTGGAATGAGTCCACATCACAAGAGCTGCCAAGGGGGGAGAACAACATACGCTGCAACCGATAACATAAGTCCAGTCAAAGAAAGAGGAGAAGTTTGTCCCAATTATCCAAAACATACCGAGAACACAAAAGCACAGAGCTGCTATCAAAAGGTGCTCGCTCCATAATCATCAAAGAGGTGCAAACAAAAAATAAGGAGTACATGCTCCTGCACCGAGCTCAAAAGAGCTGAAAAGTGTCATGAGAGGCCAAAAGGCCATCAAGAAATTCAGAGTATTTACCACATCCTGGAGCCAAAGACAGGGCATATTTTGATAGTCTGTCTGCTAGTTGGTTGTGTTCACGGTATGTATGGCTAAAAGAAAGGTGATGGAAACAAGAGATGAGGCTTCTTGTATCCATACACCAATGACTGAGATCAGGCAGATTCAGGGCAGCATTACCCTTTGCCCAATTGATGATGATAGTAGAGTCCCCAAAAATGTTCAGTAATGGAATCCCCATCATCTTAATGACAAGCAGTAGAACCCAAAACGCTATCAGTTCAACTTTAGTATTAGTACAAGTACCCACCCCCAAAGCTGACTCAAATAAATAAAACTCATTCAAAAATAAACAAAACATGTCTCCATACCTATACTATGTTAAGTTACAACATATCTAATATGCCTTCAGGAGAAAAAGAATAAGTACTGGGCCCACGAGCTCACGACTCTGAGGTTGAAAAGTAAAGCGCTGTGGATAAATGAGGGGGATGCTAATACGAAGTTTTTTCACCATTTTGCCTCTTCCAGAAGGAACACTAACACCATCTGGTCACTTAATAGCCAGGATGGTATTACTGTATCGGAGGACTTGGATCTGAAGGCTCTTGGCGTAAAACACTTCAGTAATCTTTTTCATGATAATAAGTGCTCAGATATTTCTGAACAACTGAAGGTGGTCAGTGTTTTTCCTCAGATGACCACGGATGAAGATATTAATTGTTTTATTCAGCACATTACTGGCCCGGAGGTTGAAGCTGTGCTCAGGGGGTTTAAAAAGGACAAGAGTCCAGGCCCGGATGGATGGCCTGTTGAATTTTTTCTGGCCTTTTATGACCTGGTGGGGGAGGAACTGGTTAAGGTAGTGGAACAAGCTAGACTATTTGGTAGAGTCACAGGTGCTTGGAACTCTACCTTTTTGACCCTGATTCCAAAATGTGAAAAGCCTTCAACCTTTGACGATTTCCGGCCGATCTCCTTATGTAATTTGGTCTACAAGATTATTTCAAAGATTGCGGCTATCAGACTCAAGCCCATATTGAACCGCTCTCTGTCAGCCAACCAATTTGGTTTTCTCAAGGATAGATCGATTACTGAACCGGTGGGTATTACCCAGGAACTTTTGCACTCAATCAAGACAAAAAATTCTGATTCCTTGGTTCTAAAATTGGACCTGGTAAAAGCTTTTGATAGAGCAAACTGGACTTTCATCAAGCTGCTGCTCATACAGATTGGTATTCCTCTATTGGGTGTAAATTGGATTATGGGATGTGTTACGGGCTCCTGTCTTGCTGTCTTGGTTAATGGGACTCCCTCTGAGTTCTTTTCTGTATCTAGAGGGCTGAGACAAGGCTGTCCCCTATCACCTCTCTTATTTATCTTGATTATGGAGGGACTCAGCCGAATCATCTTGCATGCTCAACATCTTGGGAAGATCTTGGGGTATCAGTATTCCCCCATCCTGTCTTTAACGCACCTGTTTTGTGTAGATGATGTTATTCTTATTGGGGCAGGCACTATTGATGAATAGAGGGCCTATAAAGAAGCTCTGGATTTGTTCTGTGGGGTATCTGGGATGGTGGTTAGTCCTATTAAGTCTTCTTTTCTCTACCAGAATGTAGACTCTGAGTTCAGGGAGGAACTTGATGTAATCTTTCCTTTTAAGATGGATCCTATCACGGTGGGTTTTAAGTACTTGGGATTCAATCTTAAACCGTTGGGATACCATACTTCTGATTGGAACTGGTTGATCCTTTTATTTGAAAGAAATATTAAAAACTGGACTTACAAGTATCTATCTCTTGGCGGTAGAGTGGTCCTTATCAGAGCTGTACTTACTGGTTTGGCTGTCTATTGGTTTGCTTTGGCTCGATGTCCCAAATCCATTCTTAATACTTTGTGCAAACTCATATATAACTTTCCTTGGGGATCCTCTGTAGGCCACAGTCTATCCCATTTGGTCAACTGGGAAACTCTTGCCCTTCCTATTGAATTTGGTGGCTGGGACATCAAGAACTTGGAATGGTTTGGTATCTCTCTAAGACTCAAGAGCTTGTGGCTCCTTCTTACTGGTACTGGGACCTGGAGCAGAATCATAGCCCATAAATACTTAAAAAATAGACCTCTGGATGTCTGGATTCATGGCCGGTCTTTTGGTATTATTGGTACCTCTTATTTTTGGAATGGATTTATCAGAATTATTGAGTGGATTACCAGTTAGCTGGGATGGAAGGTGGGGAATGGATTAAAAATCAGAGTGGGTATTGATCCCATTGCTGGGCTAAACTCACAGTATATTCTTTCCGAGGAGCTTAGGGATTATCTCACTGATCTGGGTATTACACATCTGGCACATGCACAAAATCTGGAAGGCTGTAGGTTGGATGGGTCTATATGGTACTCTGCCTCAGACCTGCTATTGGGTGGGATTTGGGCTGATCAGTGGTCCTCATATGTTACTGGACTATCACATGGGGGTATTAGGATTGGTTCTTCGGAGGACAGACTATTATGGATGTATGATGAACAGAGGGGTATGGTGACAGCAAGGAAAGCCTATGATTTAATTGTCTCAAATCACAAATCTGTGCTGGAAAATGATATTATGATGAAGATTTGCCTCTTCAACCTCCCGCTTAAGATCAAATGTTTTGTGTGGCTCTCGTGCAATAAAAAAATAAATACTTGGGATTCTTTAAGCAAGAAAGGATGGTATGGTCCAAATAGATGTTGTCTCTGCAAAGAGGAGGCAGAGTCGGTTGAACATCTTTTTGTCAGCTGTAGGTTTCCGAAGGAGGTAATTGGAGGCCTTAGTTGTATTTTAAAAGTGAACTTGGACTGGAGTGGCCCTACTTTTCAAGAAATTTTATCCTGCTGGATTTCTCGGAAGGGGTATTTACTGTATATGCCTTTATTCATCATTTGGAATATTTGGAAGGCTAGGAATCGTTTATGTTTTAAAGATCAGGAGCCCAGCTTGAACATATTGTTATTTATCATTTATGATGATTTTTTGACCTTTAAACCTCCTTTGATACATAAGCACAGTATTAGGAACATTGGGAAGTCTCCTACTTTGGTGTATCCTACGATCTTTTTTGATGGTGCAGCTGCAAAAGATTTGGGGGGTGCGGGATTTTGTCTCTGGTTGAATGAATTTCACCTTCTTGCCTTCAAGCTCGGATGTGGCAGAAGTACCAACACTAGAGCTGAGCTCTTAGCACTTTGGGCATCACTACGGGTCGCAAAGGATATTGGGTTACCTTACCTACATATCTTTGGCGACTCCTATGTGATTATAAAGTGGGCTAAATTGGAATCTACTTTGGATATGGTGAACCTTGAGGCCTGGTGCCTCAACACTAGGATTCTCATGTCCTCCTTCATGTGGGTGGATCTCAGTCATGTTTATAGGGAACATAACAGGAGGGCAGACATCTTATCAAAGGAGGGATTGCACATGGTACCGGGACATCTCCTTATTACTGAATATTTCGGGAATGAGATTATTGGGGAAAGCTCATCACAGCTCTTTTAGAATATGCTCTTTTTATTTCAGTTGATCTCTCCAGATTCATTGAGATACTTTCAGGTTTGCTGAGCATCTATTATTGATTACTTGAGATTCACCCCCTCCTTGGATCAGATTTCTGGGTTCCTGTTATGTTCTTTAGGAACATAGATGACTGTACTTGATAGTTTTCCTATGAGAGGGTTCTCATTGTAGTGAACACAAAGTGCTTTGAGTATGAGATACAGTGGATATTTATTTGTATTTTCATGTATTTCCATGTTGTACTATTATCTGATAGGACTGTATTTGCTGTACTGTCCAGGTTATGACTGTTTTTACTATTGCTGTACATGTGCAGTATATGGCAGATTTACTTGAAGATGTAAAAAGTTCCTTTGATTCTCTGAATACCAAGAAATGTATTTTTTTCGACTGAAAAAAAAAAGTTACAACATATCTCTATACACCTACTTACATACTTACCTTTAAGTTATATTAAGTTACAACATCTTCCCATACTGAATGTAAAACAATCACTACTCTCATCGCAATTAAATTACAACCGTCTCAATTTTTTAATGGGACCTACCCGGGATCCATCGCACCCGAAAAATCAAAATATATCAAAATAAAGAATATTCATGGCGTGAATGATCATGCTACTATTTAATAAGTTTGGTCTCTGTTCTAACAATCCTTTCCTTCTCTTTATATAACCAGAGACCTGCTCGGCGGCGGGAAATCAAGTTACTGGTCTGGGGTCCGGTTCCATGCTTGGTCTACCCATTTCAGGGCGGCGTATAATATCCAGTTCAGGTTTGTTTCGGTGGAAAAGCAGCAGCGCCCAGTCTGAAACCTGTTCTTGGTGACAAACCCAGGTGTTATCACAGCGTTTTAAAACCAAACTAGCGACCAGTGAGGAATTTGGAAGAGAACAAGATCGGTTCGTTTGGCCGACTTTTCTCAAGGTTTGGATCTCCTCGTCTTGCTTGCAGGTTCTCGTAGAAAGAAAGTGAGAGAATTGTTAACCTTTCTGTCTTACTAGACAATGGCATTCTAATGGCATCTTCAGACGAAACCCCATTAATCACATGAAACCGAATTCCGATCAAACACCTCCAGTAACAACAAGAAGGATGTTGAATACGTAACAATGTAAGTTACTATACGCCCTTTTCTTGTGATTTCACTGTTCGGCAATTTGACATTGAGCAACGCCCCGCGACCTTCCAATAAATGGTATTTCTTTGAATTTTTTTAGTTTGAATTAAGGGTTTCCCTTTCGATTTTCTGATTTTACTTGAAGGGCTTTTTATTTTTGAATTCGTCATTCAGATGAAAATTTCTTCCTGGTTACTCTTTGAAAAGTGAATTTATCATATTATTGGTCAATCAGTATTTTTCCTTAATTTGACATGGAGGTTTGACCTCATACTTGATTTTAATTTACAAGGTTCAATAATATCTGAAGGACACCTGCAGGCTTTAGATTTGATCCCCATCGCTGATGCTGACCTAAAAATCTACCGCAGGTTTTCAGCATACGGACGTGCGAAGAAAGTAGGACGTGGTTTTTCAGTCCGAACGTTGCAAGATATAGAAGCCAGCACACACGGAAACCCATTTTTCCCCGGGTTACCTAAAATATTGTGGAACCACTTCAGGTTTCATAATTCACATTACCAGAAGTCCTACTGGAGTAGGATAGATGACAAGTATGGGTCTGTCCAGGAAAGTGCAAGAAAGGCACATTGTATCCCAATGCTTTCGAGATTCTTCAAACTCGGGCATGATCTTTGTAGGCCACATAATACCAAAGGTTTTTCGTTGATGTCAGCAAGTGCTGGCATGACTTGCAATGCTCGAGTTGCATGGAGGAGATTCTATCTGATATGCTACCATGGTGGTCCTACATTTCCGAATATTAGTAAGATTACTTGTGCTGTGAGCTTGGCTTGTGTTAGATCACATCTTACCCCTCGAATCTTGGCTGTTATTATTGGGGAGGCTTCATGGGCACGTAATAGGTGGGCTGAATCACAAGAATTACTGCCCAGTTTCCATTTAAACAGTCAAGTACTCAATAGACATGCCCTTTTCACTTCATCTCTCTTGTCAGTCCTGGAGGGACTGATTTTGGTGCTAAGGGCATTTTATTTAATTACTTTGTTCACACCAGCTATTGTCATGGCTCCATTTGCATCTATGTTTGGAGGAAGGTATAGAGAAATGTGGTTGCAGCTTGTTCATAGATCTTTGGAGAAATCAGGGGCCGCCTTTATCAAGTGGGGTCAATGGGCGGCTACACGTCCTGATCTTTTCCCCAGAGATTTATGTAATGAACTTACAAAACTGCACTCAAAGGCACCGTCACATAAATTTTCATATACACAGCAAACTATCGAAAAGGCTTTTGGTCGTAGAATTGATGAAATATTTGAGGACTTCGAAGAGGAGCCTGTGGCTTCTGGCAGCATTGCACAAGTGCATAAAGCTACTCTGAAGTTTCGATATGCTGGTCGGAAGGTAAAGCCTATGACTGTTGCAGTGAAAGTCAGGCATCCTGGAGTTAGTGAAGTGATTCGGAGGGATTTTGTGATAATAAACTGGTTTGCAAAAGTTTCTAGTTGTCTGCCTGCACTGAGATGGCTGCGACTTGATGAAAGTGTACAACAGTTTGCTGTCTTTATGTTGTCTCAAGTTGATCTTGCCAGAGAAGCTGCACAGTTGAGTCGCTTTCTCTACAATTTTCGCAGCTGGAAAGATGTGTCTTTTCCCAAGCCCTTATATCCACTTGTACACCCAGCAGTTTTGGTGGAGACTTATGAACAAGGCGAGAGTGTGGCACGTTATGTTAATCAACCGGAAGGAAGCAATCGTATCAGTAAATCACTTGCTCACATTGGCACACATACTCTCCTCAAGATGCTACTGGTATGGCATCGTTTCCATTATTCTGCATGTTATCAGTTATAGCAATCATGTCGGTTTCTATTTTATTGTTGCCGTTTTTATATTGTCCTGAAGTCCTTGAATAAATTTTCCTATAAACTATATTTCTTGATTGACTTTCAATTTGAGTGATTAAACTTGTAAGAATGAGAAGGGCTGATAGAAGCCTATACTTCCACTCAGAACCACACACAGTGAAATATAGGGGAAGGAGTCTAGTGGCATTTGTATTTTCTTCGTTCCTTTGCTGTGTGTATGAAATTAATGTAGTGACAAACTGGCACGTCCAGTGAGTGGGTAAAAAGATTCAGCTTCATCTCTAATGAAAGGAAAGCTATATTCTTGAGTATCGATTATCCTGGTTCCAAATGGCAGGTTTTGGCACGAGGTTAAATGGACAAGCATATACATTGTACTTGAGTCTTGTAGGTTCCGACCTTAGTGGTTATCATAGTAAAAGTTGTCTTTAATTTATATGTCTAAATTTGGATGGGGAATTCTTAAAGTATAATGAATCCATTTGGACAATATGTCATCCTTGACATTCTTGTCAACGAGGCGATGGATGGCCACCTTCCTGATAAATAAATGTGATAGTTGAGCTAGCCATAATTTGAACATACCAAACGGTTTGTCATGAAGAAGGATAGGAGTCATTGGATTAGTGGTGGTATATCCTTTAAATATTTTGAAGACCAAATATTACGATAAAGGAATGCTGATAATATAATATGAGAAACTTGTTAGAATCAACTAGAAGGATATGTTTGTTGTCCATATATAGCTGCAACAATTGATATGGGCTTTCTCCTTGATACTTTTTAACCATTCACAGTGCCTATTTTTTTTCCTAAAAAAAATTTGGTAACTTTATTATATGATAACAAAATTACATTCCATAGATGCATATTTGAATTTCAAGAAAGTCCTTTGATGGGGTGCTCTATTAGATCATACATTTTGGGGTTACTTTGAAAGTGTTCACACCATGTTTGGGGGTGCTTCATGAATTTCGAGGTATGATATCGGATGAACTAGCAGGGCTAGTGTTCGATGAACAAATGTATAGAAGAGTGACCACTGCCACCTTAGCCACGTTTCCAACTGCTTTGGAGTGTCGTAGCCTCCAAGGGGAGAGCCCTTTGGTTGCTTTGCAAGACACTGAGAACAAATAGACTATCCCTTCTAGAAGACAAATTTATTGACTAGTGCCTTTATCTAATTAATTCTATGAATGAAATTTTAAAGATAGTGCAGCCGCGAGACGCATTCCCAGGGAGGATGGTACCCTAGTCAGTTAACTAGGGTAAAGTAAGACCCATAAGGTACCCTAAGGCCCCTAGTAGTCTCCTAGGGTTCTTGGTTTGAGACCAAGTAGGTTGATGCCATGGAAAGTCCCTAACATATGGTTAGGGCCCTTGTATGCCTCTAGGGTTCCTGGTATGGGACCAGGCAGTTTCTTGGTCCGGGACCAAGCAGATCTTGTAGGTTGAGTCAAAAGACATTCTTGGTCTGGGACCAGGCAGATTCTTTGTTTGGGACCAAGTAGTTCCTGCAGGTACGTTCCTGTTCAACTAACGAGGTGGATCTTGGTCAAGTTGACCAAGATGATGATGTGGGATGTCCTCTCTTTTAAACGGTTATTGCTAGGTTGTTTCTCAAGGGACTGGCCACCCCTTAATGATGTCATTAACACCTAACCCTTGAGAGCAGTATTGAAGACCAAAGGATCACATCGTCAGTTTGGATCTTCTCCTTATACAATGATGATAAACTATATGTGACAATATACCTTGAGAGAGAGAAAAGTTTAAAGTCCTTGGTCTTGTTGGTCCTATGGGTAAGAGGGGTTGTTTCTCCACCTTTATGGTACACCTTGGTCTTGTGGGTATGGGAGTTGCCTTACCATCTTGTTGCGACCCCTTTGGTTGACTTATGGTCCTTTATCATCTACTTGGTCCTAGCGCCCTTATTAAGTGTGGTACCTTTATCACCTTTGGTATGATGACTTAACCTTATTATTTTTTATTATTGTTTTATTGTTATGTGACCATATGACCTTTGGTACCCTATACTAAGTCAACCTAATTTTATTTTATGTTTTTATTGGTAACTATCCTAAAACTTAGGCTTTGCCTAAGTGGCCTTTCTAGAAGGCTTGTCAAGATTATAAATTAAGTTTCACTTCTCCATTTCGATAATGCATCTGACATGAGAGAAGTTTATATCTGATCCTTGTCTGCTTGAGAACATTTTTTGTTGCTGGACGTCTAGGGTTTCTGTTGTTTTTCAAGTGGATGTTTTGGTTGTTACTGTTCATATTTCTTTGGAGACTAGGCCATGCTTGTGTTGGGTTGATATGTGATTGTATGCTCCTCCATTGCCTGGGTGTGGCTGTTGAGAACCCTCTCTAGGCTGGACGTGACTGTGTTGGCCTCTTCTTAGTAGGCTGTGACTGCTGATGACTTCTTTTAGCTGGGCCGTGACCTTCGCTTGCTGAACTGTGACTGCTAGAAGCCATTAAGGCTGGGCTGTGACCTTCTCTTGTTAGGCAGTGACTTGTTGGAAGCCCTTAGGGCTAAACCGTGACTGTGGCTACCTTCAACCAGCTGATCGTGACCATTTTTGTGATCTCGTTAGCAGGCCGTGTCTTCTTATGGGGTGTTAGCTTGGGCATCACTCCTATGGGGCTGCTAAGCCTGATTTGAGATCTCTCCTTGCAATCTGTGACTGTGCATGCACTATCCTAGCTGGGCCTTGACTGTGCATACCCTCTTCTAGCAGACCGTGACTGTTTTGGGTTGATCTGTGACTGATTTGTCCCTCTCCTAGCTGATTCATGACTGTGGTGCTCTATCCTAGCTGGGTTGTGACTGGACTTGTCCTCTCCTACTAGGTCGTGACTGTTTATAAGTCCTCTAGTGTTGGGCGTGACCTCTCTACCAGATTTTGACTGTTTATGAGCCCTCAAAGGGCTTGGCCATGGACTGTGGGAAGCCTTAAATGCTGGGCATGACTTCTTTAGTAGGCTGTGTTTGTTTATGTGCCCTCTAGGGCTGAGCCGTGACCTCTTTTACTGCTATAACCATTTGTTGACTGTTTAATATTTGGAGCTGTGGTCTTGTATGAAGATCCCTTTCTTCTGTTGGGCAGTTAGCTTGGGCCTTGACCTGCTTGTATATTACAGACCTGGGCTGTGACTTATATTGTATAACCAACTTTGATGACCTAAGTTGGGTTGTAACTTGTTTGCATGTCAAAGACTGTTGTCTGTTTAAGGTTTTCACTCTTGATGGCTGGTGATCTGGTACTATATGTGTCTAACCTAAACCTACAACACTCCAACTCTCTCTTTCTCTCTCAAGGTATGTCTTCTAACAGCTTGTCCTTACAGTGACAGGAGTTGATTCAAATGTCTGAGTATAAGGAAGATCCAAACCAGATCTAACTAGCACTGCTATTGCTCATTACTTTAACTTCATTGTAACCATTTATGTTCTGTACATCGCAATTGGCAAATCATCTCAAGGACCAACTTTAACACAGTGACCAGTGGAGTGTTAAAGTTGAAAGAGATGAAAATTATGTTTGAATTTACTACATAAGTGCTTTTCTGGATCCAACTTTGTTTTCTAGTTTTGTTTATGCATTAAAGTATAAAATTTTAATTTTTCTTTATATCAAACCCTAAACTTTAACATGGTGTCAGAGCTTAGGGTGTAGCTCACTCTGTCTTGCAGGCTAACAGAAACTACATAGATCATAAGGTAAGGGTTGTACTTTACTCAACTTGATTGCAGAAGTTCATTTGACAAACTAATCAAGTTGACAAGTAGGGTTTGAAGATGGCTACTTCTTTAGTCAAATCAGAAGATAGGCTTGAGGGAGCCTCAAATTTCAATGCATGGAAGGCTAGGGTTATAAAGTGATTTGGATGACTTGGTCACTAGAGTTGTTGAAGAGCCCACTACAACTAGCTCAGGAAAGAGCAACATTCAAGAAGAAACAAGCCAAGACAAAGAGAGTTATCTTGGACTTAGTTAAAGACAACTTGATGCCCCTAATAGCTCCTTTAAGGACAACCAAAGAATGCTTTGTTGCTCTAGCTAATTTCTATGAGAAGAAAACCCCTACTCAGAGAAGGGCTTTGAAAAAGCAACTTCGATCACTTAAGATGGAGAAGGATGAGACTGTTGCTGCCTTCTTCTCCAAGATCTCTCAGATAAGATATCAACTCATGGCCATTGGAGATAAAGTAGAAGATGATGATCTTTTGCAGACTGTATTCGATGGTCTTCCTGCAACATGGTAAACATTCCTGGACTCAGTAAATGGAAGAGAGGTTCAGCCAAACTTCGAAAGGTTGTGGCATGATTGTTTAGAAGAATAAGGAAGGATCCAGAGAAGATCTGGGCCTCCACCTGAAAAGGCTCATGCCCTAGCTACCAAGACAAAGAAAGGAAAGAATCTCCCTTGGCACAAGGACAATGGTAAGGAACCTCAAGTTAAGTATTTTCATAAATCTAAGGTTAGGCATATAACTGTAGTAAGTTTGGTCATCATGCAGGGGATTGTAAGAAACCACCTAACAAGAATTGGCATAAAAAGAACCATCATGCCTCGGTTGCTACATAAGAAGTATAGCCTCAACAAAATAAATCAAGGGGTGAGACCAAGGACCTAGATCAAGGAAAATGATACTACTTGGATTCATCACTCACAAGTTCCATCTCCAACCTATCAGATTCCTGGTAGATAGATAATGGAGCTACTAAGTATATGACTAGATTTAAGAAGGCCCTTGCAGTCTTTGAGGTCAAGACGTTCCATAAGAAAGTGGAACTTGGAGATGGAAGTACCTATGACATTAAAGGAGTTGGTTCAACTGCCCTACAACTTGATTCAGATGCGTTGATTAATGTTGGGGAAATTTTATATGTTCTTGGTCTAAAGAAGAATGTTATTCTAGTGACAGTTTTAAAAGATAAGGGGTTCTTTGTAACCTTCTCAGAAGGAAAGGCTTTGGTATGGCCTAAATGTGGAAGTATAAACTCAACCATTGTGATTGGAGTCCGTGAAGGTGACCTATATAAGGTCTCAAGACATGTTGTTAAATCCCTATACCCCTGTCAAGATTCAGAGATCAAGAGGGAGCCAACTGTGCTCTCCAGTCCCCAACAGAGTGATTTGAGACACTGTCACCTTATCTCAACCTCTCAACTACTTCGGGATTACAAACACCCCAAGGGGAGAGCCCTTATATTGAGATACCTGTAGACACACACAACTATCCCCAACAACGTTGGTGGCCAGATCAATGCCTTCAATGGAGTCAAATCAATAGGTAAGAAGACGATATGGAGGAGGTAAATGAACTAGCTACCTGTCCAACTCAGCAGATGACAACTATCAATATGGTAGTAACGTTAATTGCAATCTATATTACTGTAGTTTTACTTAGAACGGGTATGCAACAACAAAGAAAACCAGTGCTTTGGAATGGTGTTATATAGTAAGTACAATGCTATGGTATATCCTTCAGTATAAAGTGTAGAAATAGCTGTAGGTTCTCTTAATGCATCCACAGTTAATTCAAGTGCATAAAACAAGGGTTGCAAATCAGCAACAGACTTTGACCACCAACATATTATGTCAAGTTACTTTCAGAATTTGAACCAGTGCAAGGTAACTAGCACTTAACACAAGAAACATGTAGCATATATGAGGTCTTCATGTATCATTTAAAACCTTACTCAATTATAACTGTATTTCACATAGGTCAGCAGAGGGTTTGTAGCAACAATAATCAGTTAATATCAGCCTTCAAATAGTGCTTCCATTTTGAATGATGAATGCAACCATACAACAGTGATTAACACATAAATCAACACTTTTACCAGCAGATAAAGGATAAGAACAACAGACTACAATCAGTATAAAATAGTACTATGTTCAATTGGAAAGTATTACCAGTTTGTATTCCAATTATGCCGGTTACATATCGCTGTTAAAGTGTGGATTGAAATTCACTATAGATCATTTATGTGCCAGTGTAAAAAATCAGCATTTGGCGACAGTCTTGACCAGCAGTCAAACACAGTAAACAGTCTGTAAAATGCACTGTTATCACAGCCCTGAAGAGAGGTTAAACTTTAAAGGGCCTAAAAAAATTCGTTCTAGAGAAAGACAATCACACAATCAGGGCGAATTTGCTTAGCCAGTCAGGCTTGAAAATCACAGTCGTGCTAGCCTGAAATGACAGTCTGCAGCAGAGGTTCGGATTAGGGTTTTGATGGTAAAATACAGGCATATGGATGCCATCCTTGAATTTTTTTGGGTAATTCAGGGAGGCTGCAACCCTTGGTGGTCTTAAAACTTTGAAAGTTTCGATATTTTTTTGGGAGTTTTTAATCTTTTAAATTTTTAGGGTTTCTGAATCTGCCACAAATTTTGCCCTAGGGTTTCTATGGCTAAAAAAGCAGGGCGAAATTATAGGAATGCATAGAGTTTAGAAAAATTGTATTATTTTGTTTTTTGGGAATTTTATGACATTTTTAGGGTTTTTTATGTAAATTGCAGACCTATAAACTAGCCTTAATCTACCGTGGAAATACAATATGTACATATGCAAAATGCATGAATTTTGAATAAAAAGGTGACAGGAGAAGGGATATGATTCTTGTCTCAATCCTGGGGCATAAGGGACCGATGGTCAAGGTCCCTACAAGAAGAGTTCCTCTAGGCTTGCAAACTTGGGGCATCCACCAACAACCCCTAGGGTTTGTTGGGAGAGCCTAACAAATAGCAGAGTAGAGATTCAAGGCCCTTTACATAGAAGACTTCTTCAAGAGAACGTCTTCTAACCATACAAAATTTGACAAAATGTTGGTAATTAAGCACTAATCAACAAACATAATGCACTAGTATAGCACCATTCAATAGAGATAGAGATATTCTTTCAGAGATTCAACAAATATGAACAAAGAAAGACCATAGATCACCTTTGTGCATGAGTTACATCCAACCATTCTATCATCAACATGTATGTGCAAAGGAAAACCCTAGGATTCATTCACATTCCACTTCACAAGCCAAAGAAGAGACTCTTCAAGAGGTGCGCATCACATCATAAACCCATATAACAAGAGAAAAAGAAGAAGTATCATATTTTATCCCTTAGTCTTATGATTCACAGATGAGTGAGAAAGGCTTATTTATAGCCTCACAACATCACCTTTTACAAATAACGAGGCCAACGAGCCACTAAAATGTCAATGATAAAATATAACATAAAATAATCTAAAGCAAGGGTAACTTGGGGTATTTTCCCCCAAAGTTACTAAAAATTGATGAAAATAGCTAAAGTTGAACAAATAGCTCCACTTTGAAGGATGGAGTGAGCAAGAGGGAACATCATGCCCCATCTAACCCCAAATATGCTGAAAAACCCTCAACGTCCCCCCTCAATCAAGCTTGAAGGCCTGTGCATCAATGATGACGTCATCACGATGCAGGCTCCAAGGAGAGAGGGTGTTGTGCTAAAAGGATGCCAAGAGGGGTGCCTGGGGTGACTGGAAGAGGAGGCAAGTGCCTATGAGTGGAACGCTATCACCTGTGTGGAGATCAAGTAGGAGGGTCATGTGACCCAGTGATCTACCCCTAGGAGTCCTCGACACCAACCTTAGGGCTATAAGTCCTAAAATGAGGCAATCAACAATGCCACTAAGCCATAGTCAAGGTGTCCGGCCATAACCATCCCTCAAAAGGTGCAGATAACACCCGCATCTTGGCCTTGAAGAAAAAAAAATGGCCCCTCCGTGGGAAAATATCTGAAAGTGAGCTGGTACTGGTACAACGTAACACTTAGTAAGGTCTCATAATTGATAACTGCAACTATCTTCATCAAAATAACCAGAAGCAATATTTGTCCTATAATGGAGTCATCCACAGAGTAATAAAATAAATCACTCACCTCAGTGTATGTGTCGTTGTACTATAAGTAGGGAAAGATTGACTTACTTTTCCATGGTAACAATTTCAAAATGTTAATCACTCGAAAATTTCGAACATGAAACCTAAGAGGTGTTTGTATAACTATAGGATTACGTGTCAATTGGATCCAACTTGGGTGGTTAAGAGGAGAAGCTGTTATCCTTCCTACCCATGTTAAAATCCTGCTTGTGACATATTTGCCCCTTGTGGGCCGATTGGGTTACTCTTGCTTGAATGCTTGAGGGTGGGACGAGATGTTTCCAAACATTTTAAGCCTGGTGGGCTAGCTTGAGTGGTTGAGTACTTTGAGATCATGCAGGAGGTCTTGGGGTTGATCCCTTGGGCTGCCTACCTTTGTGTTGTGTGCTTCACTTGATGTTTCTATCATTTTAGGTGTCAATCAATGTTGATAGGTTTACATTGGGTACCATCTGTGTAATGTGGGAAAGTGCCCGGGGTTTTCCCCTGCAAGCTTTTCCTTGGAAAAAAAACTTTAGGATTATGAGCCGATGTCACCTCTCTCAAAACCTTTCTCTCTTGAGGTTGGTATGCTGCCAACCACAGGGAGGCTTCCCTAATCGATCTAAAGGTTTATTCATGAAATATAGCAGGCTTATTTAACCTTAAATTTAAGTTTATTAGTTTCTGTTTGGTACAATTTCAATTAAAAATCAGCAAGGGAATTTTTTTGGAAGCAAGCTGAAACCATTATCCAATGATAATAAATGCAATATAATCTACAATTTTTACCAATTAATAATGATTTACCCCTATTTCTGCAACTAAAGGTTGTAGATCAACAAGTTAAATCTGCGGAAAAACTAATTTGCTTGCTGGTTGCAAATATATTCATTAAGTTTGCCTTTATTTTTGTTTTTAATTATTGAAGTAGATTGATTGGGTGCGTTGTCCTTTATATGAAGTTAATGTAGTAACTTGAAAGAAAGCAAATAGGGCAAATGAAATTGCATGAATCTCACTCACTAAAAATCAAAAGCAAATAGAAATAAGAATGAATAAGAGTCTTAGACAAGCGCAAGGACAAAGTGGAAAACCATACCAAGGATAGGAAAAGGAATTTGCTATTGATTCATGTTGCTTTGCTTTATTAGGTGTTAGATCAGAATATTTTAGGCTGCATGGTGAGCACTCTCTATGGTCTTCTTCTCAAATTCACCATCTTGTGTGGAGTTTTCAAATTAATTTCTTGTGGAACACTGTTCGAGTGTATTGCTTAGTTTATATGTCTACCTTGTCCATCTTAGGGTTTACCTTTCTATCCAATTTCCAATTTGATGACTTAAACTAGTTAATGCTTCCATGATTGAGCCATTGTCCTTGAAAAAATCAATTTGCTAGAGCTACTTAATACTTGCATTCTCTTTTCCAACTGCTCAAAGCTCTTCCAAACCTTTGCAAAGAAGTTCTGAAAGAATAATAGGTCACGTGAATGCTTGTCAATATGGCTCGGATACATCAAACACAAAAAATATATAAAAGGATATAAATATGCAAGAGGAAAACCTTAAAAAACATATGTAGACTGATACAGCCTTCATCATTTTACAAACCAACACTTAATAGTCTAGATTTCCATTAACATTACAATGTCTTATGTAGAAAATGAATGTACATCACTCCCGAGTCCCAACAAGAGCGGAAATTAAAATTTATACGGCATAGATGAATGGTATCAATAATGAACTAAATCGTCACTAGCATCGTCCTGAAACTGAAGATTCTAATCTTGCCAATATAGGAAGGTCGAGCTCCAGATGCTGCAATCCTTATATATGTTTTAGTAAGTTTTGTATTTTTATTTTTAATTTATTTCAGATTTTTTAATGGCTTTTAATTTTTGTTCTTTCTTTTGTTTTTTTATTTTAAAACATCTGTTTATATTTTTTGTTAGTTTTTATACCTCAAAGTGTCCTCTAGCCATTGTGCACTTGTTACCAACCTGGGCACACCTTGCAGTTGCAGCAGCAGTCTTCAGTCCTGTATGGCGCATTGATTATGGAAGACAGTTCTGTCTTATGGATGGACTGCAACTCTAATTTCAGCAGTTTGCTTTCCAACTTTAGGAAAAGTATTTTTTTCAGACTATATCGCTTTTCTATATTTGAGTTGACTTTTTCAGATTTAGTCAAGTTCTGTTTTTAGGTTGCTTTTGTCTAGATTTAGATAAATTGCATGAGGGAAATTTACTCTTAGGGAGAGGGTGCAGATCCCAAGGGGTTTTTCTTCTTGCTGGAGCTCTCCATTATGGACAGTTTCTTCATGCAGGTTGAGGGTGCTAATCCTAAGGCCAGAAACAGATCAAGGGTGGGGAATTAATTTCAAGCTTGGATCCAGTTTTGGATCAGGGCTACATTTGTAAACCCTGGAGTCCCTTCTTCATCTATATAAGAAGGTTCAGGGTAGGGTTTAAGTATTCAGTTTTTCTTTTTTACTTTAGTTCAGAATGAAGGAGCAGGGTTTGTCTACACCGTAGCTATTTGTTTTCCACCATAATAAACAGTGACGTGATTTGGGACAGACCTGTGAGAATTCTTTAATATATTTTTGCCAATATGTGTTTTAGTTTCTAGCATTTGAAGCTAGAACTTTTGATAGCTTTTAAAGCTTAAGTTACTGAGGGTCTCAGAAGATTATTTGAATACAGAATCTGTTACCACGGTCTAGAAAATTTTAACATTTTCATCCTAGGCAGATTCGATATGGATCTGGGTGTGATCTGTGGCTTGATCCAGGATAGATACGACCAGATATGGATCCAGGCTGTTTCTGACCTGGATACATATTGGGTTTGTATTGAACAATTTCTGTGTAGAGTTTAGTAACATATTTGATCAAGATTAGTCTTTCCAGGGGTGTGAAGTGCTGTTGCAGATATTTGTGATTGTAAGACTTCAGTTGTTAATTGAGCTGGATGCATATTGTGCCACTACCTGAGAAGTATATTTGTTAACTGTCGATTCATGGATGAGGAATATAGCAAGGTTACTTTGGAGCAGGAGCGAAAATGGGAAGTGGGAGAGGGAGCGGGAGCAAAAAGCAAAATTTTCAAAAGCTTCCGGTTTGAAGGCGTTATATATATATATAATGTCAACAAATGCATGTAGAATGTTGAATTAGTTATGGAAAGCATAAAAGCATGAAATAAACCGTAATACCATCTAACATCATTCATCAATCATTAGTAGTGAATTCGTCAACCATAGGTCCAGTATCCATAACATCTATCTTAAAGCTTCAAATTTTCAATATATAACATTTTGTCATCATTAGTACTTGTAACCAAACTACAGTCTATATTTATAACAGAGAACATCAACCATGAAATGAAAGTTGAAAGTTGAAACAGTTCACGAAGCATCATTATCATTACCAAAGAGTTATAATATGCTTTAATGCAGTCAATGACTCAATAATGCAAAGTTGCAAATAGTGAACTTCAAACTCAAAGGTAGGTTCAACTTCAAACTTCAAACTTGAATTGCCATGTAATGTTTACAAAATATACCATAATAAATATAAAAGAGTCAATAGTGCAGAAACTTGAAAGTACTATAAACAAGAAAAGTAGATTGTATGGATATTTCCTCTTGCCACGGGAAATTTCTAGTTTCTTTTCCTGTGCTCTAGGAACAGTGGAAGTGGGATTATCATCCCTAGTAGCCACCGATGCTAAGCCACGTCCAAGACTAGCTCAGGATCTTGCTGCTCCTACACGACTCCCACTCTCTGATGCAGATGGAGGTTGTGAACCTCAAGGCAAAGATGTGCATTTAGAAACAAGGTAGAAGATGGTGGTGGCATTTTTCTTATTGTTGCTGCATGGTCATCCTCATCGCCCAAAAGCTCTTCCTCCAAGCGCTCTAAAGCTAAGGCTCCATCCTCCAAGTTATGCTCCTCTGGATTGTTGTCCCAAATGAGATATGATCTATCTGTTTTGTACCACGCAAGTTTTAACAATACCATTGTGACTGTTACAGACGTACGAGGACAAGTTTTATCTTGGTCTTCTGCTGGTTCCTGTGGAGTCAAAGGTACAAGGAGAGGTACACCATTTGCTGCCAAGACTGTAGCAGTGTATCCAATTTGTTCTCCATATACCGTAGTAGACTCACTCATTACTAATGATGGGGGACCCTTTCAACTCAGTGGTAGACCCAATCTGCATCTTCATCTCCAAGTGCTCGAAAATGAATTTTTGGGACACCAACGGGCATTTGGATGAATACTTCATGTATAAGAAACAACGTACTTCAATCATTTATGATGATCTCTCGAAACCTAGTAATGAATCAACAACCTCAAGTTGTAATGTACATAAACCAAGCTTTCTGCTCGGTTTTCATTCAATCAGTTTTTTTTCATTGAGTGGATGAAGCTATAGGTGCTCCAACACCTTTTTGCAGAGGAATTGTTTTCCACCCGTGAAAGCACTCTGATTGCCAATTTATACAAGTGTGGGCATGTTGAGCCATACATGTTCCACCATTCAATAGGAGGCGCCCTATCTCGATCTTTGATTACATGCAAAGTACCAAACAAACCAAGTTCATTGAGGTATTTGCTTTATTCACTGCACAATAAGGCACATTCCTCTTCATTAGGGACCAGCTTGTCTAGAGAAGCCATGTACCCAACTTGTACCTTTGGATCTGTGTGGGGATTTCTCCTAACCCCACCCTCCAGGTGCTGGTTTGGCCAACCAAGATGGAGATTAATATTTTGGTGTTAATACATCCGCTAAGGCATGTAGTGAAATGTTGAGATGTTCCCACCTTTTGACCACATGGTTGTGAATATGGTCATATAGGATGTGATCTTTCGGTTCAACAATATCTTTAATGTGGCCCAGCATGCTATCCATTTGCTCATACACCTCCCCAATCACCGGCTTATCTATAATTGCAAAATGAATCATGTAATAAATGGGCTTTATGAACTACAAAACATACTTGACACTTAGCCCAAAATTGACCATCAAGAACGGTGTCCTCCACTTCCTGAAAACCGTCCTTGTTAGATGTGGATGTAGTCTTATCTTTCAAGACCCGCCATGATTCACTTGATACTATGTTAGCCAATGCCTATCTTACCTTCAAAAGGCGCTTGAAGGTGAGGTAATAGTGAACAAATCTAGTCTTTACTATCTTCAATAACTCCAACTTTGAGTGACTTTGGAAAATGTTGTGGGCATTGTTATGGTTGGTAATAAATATTATCATGTGCTCGCCCTTTTTGTATAGTTCTCTGATCCATTTGTAATCATTCTCTTTCAACTTAATAATGCCATGCATCAAAAGGTTCAATGTGTGAACCAAACACTTGGACCAAAATATGTTGGGTATTTATCTTCAATGATTGCTCCCGTAACCTTTCAATTAGCAGCATTATCGGTTATGACTTGGATGACATTGTATGGACCAATAACTTAAATGGTTTTGAGTAGGAGTTTAGCAATGTTCATGTCGGTCTTGAATTTATCTGAGTAGTCATGGGCTTAAAGGAAGACTGCACCAGTAGCATACACACCGAGAACATTTATTAATGTCTTGCCTTTTACATTTGTCCAACCAGTTGATACAATTGATACCCCATATTTATTCCAAGCATTTGTCAATTTCCCCAAAGCACTTTGGATCTTGGCTTTTTCCTTGTCAATCCCCATAGTTCTAGCTTTGTCATACCCAGGGCTCTTGTATCCTGCTGGGGCAGTGCAGATGGCCTTTACCATTTCATGCCAATAGGGTGAGCGAAGAACATTGAATGGTATGCCACATGCATATAGAGAAGCCAAAACACTTTTACATCCACGTTATCCCTACCATCTTGGTCAAGGAAATCTGATATTGTCTTGCATGACCCCATGGGCGAGAATCCACTACCTTGGGTGGATGGGCCTTTAGTTCTCGGTGAGCAACAGGTGTCATGGTCAACCCTTGATCCTTTTGATTTGTTTTGTGCTTCAAATTCTTCCTTCTTATACATGTCTCTTTGTGTTGATGGCACATTTGGGCAAACACAAACTCCTATAGTTTTGTTTTCATCACATGGCATGTGCCCACATAGATTTCTTCTCACACAGGTATATGAACTTGTGTAAATCTTTCTACAATGCGGGCAAACAAATTTGGTGGTTCCACCCCCTTTGGTTCCTCCTTACTTTGTGTATTTCCACAAAGGTGATGTGTCCTCTTTGGTTTTCTTTTAGTTTCCCTCCTCCTGTTCTTCTTCCTCCTCCACCTCCTTCTTCTCCTTCCCATGGTATGCCCTAGTACCCACTTCTTAATCCTCTCCCTCATTCCTCCTTTGGTTTCCAATCACCATCATCAAGATAACAAATGGAACCAACAAAATAAACCATATACCCATCATCATGTTTGTTGGAAGTTGGAAGTGGAACTAGAGATTTAAATTTTAACCTGTTGCCCGCAATAGAATGAAGGAGGAAGCATGGGAAAGAGTTGGAGAGGAACATCTACATTCTAGAATCTAGATTCCAAGCATTCAACACACAGATCAAAGTTCAAAGTTCAAAGTTCAAACACAGAGCAAATCAACAAGGGTTTATGGCCTACCTCTTTGGCTCTCTAATGGTAGTGACTAGCGAGTGTGACAACCTTCTTCAATCTCCAAGAATAACCCAAGCTTGATGGAAGCATTATCTTCTTCTCCTCTTCTCTTCTCCTCTCCTCTCTTCTCTTCTCTTCTTTTGCAAAGCAAAGTGAGAATGAGAGTGGAGAAGAGGGCTTTATCCCCGAAAGCCCTTTTCCTTCTCTCCAATACTGCAATTCTGGATCCCACCCCCCTTTCTCCTTGCCTTTTCCGCGGGTTGAAGGGAAGTGTAGAGAGAAGCCACGAGAAGCGATTAAGGAAGCGACATGAAGTGTTTTTTTTTATCCTTGGAAGCATACAGAAGCCTAAGTCACCTGACACGAGGACACAAGACAGGAAGAACACGGGGATTCGGGTGTTCGACACGAACACGGTGATCCCTAGAATCAGGACACGTAGTTACACATTATATATATATATATTTAAAATTATATATATTAAAGATATAGACATAGATCCAAATTTTTACAAATATTCAATAGAAATCAAAATCAATGCACATTTAACATTAGTAATTACACATTTAAATACTTCAAATCTTCTTCATCTGCACAACAAACACACTTTAGAGCCCTCTCCACACTTGCAAATGATAAAAAGAAAGCGTAAATTTTGACTTAAAGCAATTATGGGAGTTTTTTTAGTGGAAAACGTGCCTGTTTTTAGGACACGCACTGACAGTCCTTGGACACGCATGTCCGAACACGGGACACACTGCAGAGACGTGTCAGACACGCTCTGTTAGCGTGTCGATGGTCCGTGTCTGACACGCGGACACGGGACACGTAGGGCCTTTTGGACGTGTCCGGTTTTAGACAGAAGCACAATTTAAAGCATATGGAAGCAATCAGTCTCGATTGCTTCCTCAACGCTTCTGTACAGAGCCAAGGAGCGTTACATTTAGCACCGAAGCGTGCTTCCCCAAAATGCTCTCACTTGGAAGCGAAATGGAAGCGTGCTCTATGGACGCTTTAGCCCAAATTGAGCTTCCGGAGCGGGGGAGAGGGGGGGGCACTTCCCCGCAACATAGGAATATAGAGTTAGTTGTTGGAGATCACATTGGTGGCCAAGAGAGTTGAAGGCGAGCAGTCCATGAGCATTGGAGGCCATGCAACAATCTAACTTGGTTTTCCCTTTTAAGTCTTTTCCTATGGCTATAGCAATATGTCTTCTTTGGTTGAATGTCTAGGTTCCTCTAGTGTGATCTATAAATATTTTTCTTGTTTCGGTTGCCTATCAGATTCCTTGGTCACATGGCTTACATTTTTGTAGATTCTAGAATGACATATGTTAGATATCATATAAAAGAAAGTGATAAACTTATGGCTGTCCAAAGAGTGATCTAAGGTAGTAAATTGACTGCAGAGTTTCATGGTTGAGAATTAAATGGGGGAGGGCACATGTATCTCCAAATTCCAGCTTCTAGATAGCAAAGAACAAACTAACAATAAGTTGCTTAAGGTAAAAGTATGTACACTGGGTGTAAACTTTGAAGTGATTGTAATGTAAGTTGATGCTCATGGTTCCAAAGCTATAGGAGCAAGTGAACCAGTGAACAGTCCCCCTGTTGCTAAGACTAGATGTCTTCTCTGGTTGAATATCTTGTATCCTGTAGTGTGGTCACTAAATAATTTATATGTTTTAGTTGCCTATCAAAGTCCTTTGTCCCATGCCTTACATATGTCACATGTGTAGGTTCTAGAATGATATATGCCATGTTTCGTATATAAGAAAGGTACAAAACATATTAATGTCCAAAGCAATGTTACAAATATTATCTATAAATTGCAACATTTTCCCGAAGCTGAAACAATAAAAGACTTCCAAGTAAATCCTAAAATATTACCAAGCCGAAGATAAAGTCACTATAAATACCCAATTTTTTTTCTCCATCATTTTGCAAAGATTAAGGGATTGAGAGCAAAGGAACATACTCATTGTCTTCCATCAATTTTAAGAGGGGAAAACATGTGTTTTCATTGCCACTAGTGGATCTATCATGGAGTAGGTATTGATTTCCTATCTACCATTTTCATATTCGTAGGTAAGTGTCAAATTATCAGCTTCGAGATTTAGGAATGGGTTTGCAATGTTCATTGTATTTACATCTTTTTTCTGAATTTTTTATGGGAGATTACATTTTTTTGTAGGTCTGATATTTTTTGCAGCATTCTTTTTGTTCATTTGTTTTTATTTTTCCCCTAGGTCTGATACGTTCCCTGCCAACATACTGAAGGCTTTCGACCTATTTTGGTCGTTTGGTGAGCATCTTGACAGGACAAATAAACAAAGGCTGGCTTGCAATATACATGGGAAGGAGATGAATGGAGGAATTAGCTGCTTGAAATCCCGCTTGCAAGAATTCTAGGGCATGAGGTGGGAATCTATGACAAATTAATCCCAAAGAAGGAAGATAAAGCAGCTATGAGACTTGAATTTGGAGGTGTTGCAGGAGCCTTAGGAACCACCATTCCACAAGCATATTGGGAATGGGGGGAATTGAGAGACTGTGCAACTTCACCTTCCACAAAAGGCCCTCATCTTTCTTTGTTTTTGAGAACTGACGGTGGGTCACAACCCTCTATTAGATTAGTGGTTAAGAAAAGAAGGAAGAAACATATAGGGTTGTGGGAAGATATTTTATGTGTATTGACATTCCTTTGAATATTGCCAAGAACAATCCGTTCTACCATGAAATGTTTGATGTTGTAGGCTCAAAGTACAATGCCCCTACCCATGAGGAGTTGCGAGGGCCAATCCTTCAAAAGGAAAAAAGGTCAATTGCACAACTAGATTTGAGGAGCTTAATCATGGGAACGTATTAGATTCACCATGATGTTTGATGTTTGGATGGATGGGAATTGTTACTCTCCATATCCTCTGTAGTGTGCCATATCAGATTTATTAAAGAGGGGTGTTTTTTTCCATGTAAAGGCCATGTTGTGGCTTGTTTTATGTAAAAGTGCTGGTCTAGTGGGGCTCAAGGCCCTTGGTCTTGTCATGGCAAGTCTTCTTGGTTTTTCATTTCAAGGAGTATTGTCTTAGTGGTTATGCTAACTGCCCCTTGATGTGGTGGAAGTACCCCATCACGTTGGACATTTATGCCCTGGGTTGGTGCTTCTTGGGATGATTTCATTAGGACACATGGCCTAGGGGCTCCCAGCCACACTTGTGTTTATTCTTTGTAGAGGTGATTGTGTGTGTAAGGGTTGTCATCCCCATCTTAGCACACTTTATTCATGTCCACTTGGACCTATTTTGTCATGTATTAACCCTCCTCTTGGCTCAAGCATGCCAAATTGATGATGATGTCATCCTTTCGAAGAGGCTGTACCACTTAAAGTAGGAGGGCGTTGAGGGCAAAAGCAAATCATTGGGGTTAGTTGGGGCATGACACTCTCCTAGGCTCGTGGTTGACAAACCTTAAAAGGTCATTGAAAATCATTTTAAGTTATTTTAGGTTAGGTTGGCCTCAAAAGGAGGTTAATTAGCCTAGTCACATATAAATAAGGTTATCCTCCTCATTTGTAACTCAAGATCATGGGATCAAATAAAGTTATTTCCCTTTTTCTTCTTGTCTATCTTGGCTAAATGGTGTGCACCTCTCTTCTTGGAATCTTAGAGCTTAAATGTGGTGATTTTTCGGTGATTGAAGGCTTTTACTAAATCTTGCAAGGATTTTTTAAGGGAAGTAATTCTTGAGAGGGTGACTCTCTTCTTCTTTGCTCTTCTTTTGTGGTAAGATCTATGTTTCTCTCATCCTGCATTGTTAGAGACATCCAAGGTAAGAGCTAATTAGGGTTTTATGCATAATAGCATTGTCTTGTAAATTGAGACATCCCTTCTTGGAGTGTCTCTCTTTTTAGGCCTTTGGCACCTCTCTTTGCTCTAATTAGGTCAAGACCAACACAAGCTAGGGTTTCTTGGTTTTGCCCTAATTCATCAAAATTGGATCGCCAATTCTTGAGAGGAATGCAAACCACGATTCCTTAGTGGCCTTGAAGGGACGAGACCTATGTCTTATTCCCTCATCTTCACTCAAAATCTCTTCTATTTAATTTCTTGTACTATATATTACAAAAAAACTATATTGTGTAAAACCTTAACAATTTATATTTTTGCAAAAATTCCAAAAATATTTATTGCCTAGTGGAAAAAATCGCCGATTTTTCGGCGATGTCCCGAAAAATCGCGATTTTTTCTGGCTGCCGATTTTTTGGCCCGAAAAAATCGCGATTTTTTCAAAAAATCGGACATCGCGAAAAATCGGCAAATAGGGGGAAATATTGGTAAGGAAATTTTGACCCTATTGAAGTACAAAATTTGCGTTTTTTAATGCTTGCTGCGGTTTGCCGATTTTTGCCAATTTTTTCGCCGATGTCGCCGAGAAGATGTTTTCTGGACCCTCGCCGATTTTTTGCCAATGCCGATTTTTTCTACTATGATTTATTGTGCCCTAGTTATCTTAATTCTGATTTTCTAAAATATTCATTTGGAACAATAAATTTCAGATACTGATAAAGTATTGTAAAAATCTTAAAAAGGTTGAAAATATTGCAAAAGGCCAATTTTTAGCCCTAAAGGAGGTGATGTCATCCTAGAGTTAGGTGACATCATCCCTTAGGGTTTGTTCTAGATCTGGTTATTATGTTATCGCAAGTTCATTTCAAAGGAAAAGTAAAACCCTAGGGGTTTGAGGAAGTTTTGGTCAAATCCTAGGGCACCTGGGTGACCCTGGGGGGGCTTTGAGGCCAAGGATATTTTTAGTTCTCCTTGACTGCAGTGAATGGAAGGTCTGAAGTAAAAATCAACATTGAAACACATCTTTCATCCACCAAAATAGGGGCACCTAAGGGGGGATTGATGTGTGTTGTCTGGTTGGCTGCCGGGAGGTAAAGTTTGCATGATTTCGACGGTTGGTTTGGGAAATATCTCCTGTTTTATCTTGCTGGTTTTTATTGAAGAAAATAGTGATATCATTTTATATATCCATCATTGCTCCTAGCCTTCCAAGCCAAAGGGTTAATTGCATATATCTTTCATTGACTCCATTAGGCACTGGTCTATTGACATTGGGAAGGTCTTGTAGGGACAGAAGTGTTTTTTATTGTGCTTCTTGCAAGTCTATCCTTATCTCGTTTCGAGGAGCCTCCTGTGGTCCAAGGATTAAGGTCTAAAGAGGAAGAGGGTTTACATTGAGGTGACAGTGGGTGTACCTCCTTGAAGAGTTGTCGATCATAGCATTGGGTCCATTGGGTCCACTTACCTTTTTGGGTCCACATATATCATTTGGGTCCACTTGCCTTCGATCGTAGAAGAGTGCTAGTTTTTTGAAGTAACATTTTTTAGCATAGTTACCTTGGGACAACTTAAAGGCACATGGCTGGGTTGAAGACCTATCTCTCTGGTGGGACACACGATAGTTTTGGTAAGAAAGTTGACATAAGTTTTTGCTTTGTACTTTGATAAGATTATTGTTGAGTACTAACTTGGCAAGTATTATCTGGTGACTCCATTGAAGAAAAACAACAAAGAAGTACATTTCAAAACAGAGCCCTCGACTAGTGATGACACTATTGGATGTAAAGGGTGAACACATCCATCGGTTGAGAAGAAGACATTCATCTTGGCGACTCCACTAAAGAAGTCTATATGACATGGCAAACATTTACGCTAATAAGTCTCATTGGATTCTTGAACTTGATGGCCCCTTGGATTTTTCAAATATTTGGGCTCTTGTTCATGAAGAACCAAAAGTAGCTTTGTGGGAAATTCCGAAGTTTAATGGCAATGGTGATTCAAACTCAGCTTATCTATTGACCTTTTTCAAATCTACAAGACGAAAGGGCATCCTTTACGAAGATGACGTGATGGATTACTTCTTAGCTAGCTTCAAGGGCTATGCCTTACGTTGGTATGGATCTCTTGGAAAAAGAATAATCACATCTTTTGCAGTTTTTTTGGAAGCATTTTGGAAATGTTGGTGTTCCAACGACATCGACCAATGGCTACCTACCATTCAAGTGATCAAGAAATTCTATAATGCACAAAAGATTGTTGAAGACAGTTTTGAACTGCCCTTGAAGGAAGAAAAATATTCTAGTTTGTTGATAGAAGATGAGGATATTGTCAAAGTGTGCCATGACGGATGTCAACGCTTAGAAAACTCCCATGAAGAAATCATTGTTGAGGAATCTTCCATTAAGATTTTGTTAAAGATGCTCAAGAAGACAATATTCGGAGTCTTATATGTTTGAAGAGGAAAGTACTATTGAAAATAAAGATAAAGATGTCCTAAAAAATGAAGTCAAGGAAATCCATGTTGAAAGTCTAGAAGCACATGAATACCAAGAAGGCCTAATCGAAGAAAGCAAAGAGATGGTGAGTTCCTCTTATCATTGTTTCGAAGGTTCTCATGATGTCTTGAGCTTTTTGGAATAGAATGGCATGATCCCTTTGCAAGAAGATGATTATTTTGGGTTTATTGGCCCTCCCATCTATGATTCTTCAAGGCCCAATAATGTTGTACTTGAGCCTTTGAACCACACAAATTTTGATGAAGATGCGCTTGACCTTTTCCTATCGTATGAAATTAAAAAGGTTGTTAGTTTAGGTCAACCAGAGCAGGTTCTTATTGCAAATTTGGAACAAAATGAAGAATCTCTTGAAGAGGGATATATGATTCAGGAGGATGTTGGAAACATGGTGGATGAAGGTGTAGTTGACGCTTCTGCTTGTTCTACTGATGATGAAGATTTGTTGAGTTCCCCTTTCTTTGTTATTTTTGATGATGAATCTCTTAAGGATGTGGATCCTTTTGCTATGGAAGATGGTCGTCATGCATATGCTGATATGCGTTTCTCCCATTGATCAAGATCTGGATAATGAAGGTTGGAAACTTATTGAAGATCCCATATATGACTTTATTAAAGAGGGGAGTAAAATTTTTGAAGACCTTGGAAGATCGATATCTGATGTGATCTCTCAAGTTTTGGATTAGCTTTGCTTTCTCGCCATTGATGAGGATATGGGGTTAGATATGGAGAACTTTGTCGTAGATGTTGAACAACTGGGTTTACCCTCTCCTAGGGTGGATCTTGACTATCATTCTTAGCCATGCCCCTTCGGGAGTAATGTAGGTTTTGGACACCAAGAAGGTGGTTTTATTGTAGGACTAGAGTAGCACATGTGCCCTCTCCTAGGGCAGATTTGAGATCTCATGTTTAGTCGTAACCTTCAAGGTTTCTTGCTATAGTTTTGAAAGACATTTGGGGCAACAAACAAATTTTGGAGGACAATTATATGATCAAGGCAGTTTGTACTTGAGCCGAGTTCAAGCTTGGATAGAAGGGGCTTGCGAAAAAGGCCTTTCTCCTTGGAAAGGGTTTGAAGGCTTTCAAGTCCATGATCTCTTCTATCATTGCAACTCCATTTCGATAAAGGTAACGACTTCTACTCAATTTATCATTGTTGTGGTTTTGTCTTGGACTATTTCTAAAGACAAGGGAAGAAACCCCAGAATGAATGATATGCTAAGATGGCTACATTGGTGGTATGATTTCACTTGACATATTTCTCTTATCATGTTTAGAGTAGGTAGGTAGGTTGCATAATTTATTGCACAAGTATTTTTGATGTGCCATTTACTATTACCCATGCATTGCACTTGTTGTTTATTGCATTCATTTTGATTTGAGCAAGGTAGGGAGAAAGTGGTTGCCTTCGATGCATTTGATGAAATTGTTGTTCGATGAGTGTAGGTCTACATGTCCTAGATGATTCAAAAGGTTTCAATGGACTCTTGGGAGAAGTGCATGTCTCGTAGTTGGAGCCAACTGTTACCCTTTAGATCCTCTACAGTGTGCCATATCAGATGTGCCAAAGAGGAGGCATATTTTTTCCATGTAAAGGCCAAGTTGGGACATGTTTTATGTAAAAGTGTTGGTATAGTTGGGCTCAAGACCCTTGGTCCAATCCTGGCAAGTCCTCTTTGTTTTCATTTCAAGGAGTATTAGCTTAGTGGCTCTGTTGGCCACCCCTTGATGTGGTGGAAGCCCCTCATCATGTTGGGCATTTATGCGTTGGGTTGGTGCTACGGTGCTTCTTGGGATGATTCCAGTAGGACACATCACCTAGGGCCTCCTAACCGTACTTGTGTTTATGCTTTGTTGAGGTGATTTGTGTGTAAGGGTTGTCATACCCATCTTAGCACATCTTATTCATGCCCACTTGGACCTATTTTGTCATCTATTAACCCTTTTGGCTTAATCATGCCAAATTGATGTTGACACCATCCTTTTTTAGAGGCTGTACCACCTAAAGGAGGAGGGTGTTGAGGGCAAAAGCAAATCATTGGGGCTAGTTCAACATGCCACTCTCCTCCCAAGCTCAATGTTTCATCAAGTTGCAATAATTCATCATTTTTATTATTATTTTGATGAGGTTTAGTCCTCGACTTGTGGTTGACAAACCGTACAAATTCATTGAAAAACATTTAAAGTTATTTTATGTAGGTCATCCTAAAAAGGAGGTTAAGTTAGCTTAGTCACATATAAATAAGGCTATCCTCCTCATTTGTAACTTAGGACCATGGGATCAAATAAAGTCATTTCTCTTTTTCTTCTTGTCTATCTTGGCTAAGTGGTACCTACCTCTCTTTTTGGCATTTTGGAGCTTAAATGTGCTGATTGAAGGCTTTTACTAAATCTTGCAAGGCTTGTTTAAGAAAAGAATTCTTGAAAGGGTTACTCTCTTCTTCTTTGCTCTTCTTTTATGGTAAGATCTCTGTTTCTCGTCTTGCACTGTTGTAGACATCCAAGATAAGAGCTAATTAGGGTTTTTATGCATAATAGCATTGTCTTGTAAAGTGAGACATCTTTTCTTGGAGGGTCCCTCTTGTTATGCCTTTGACACCTGTCTTTTCCCTAATTGGGTCAAAACCAACACAACCTTGGGTTTCTTGGTTTTGCCCTAATTCATCAAAATTGGATTGCAAATTCTTGAGAGGAATGCTAGCCATGATTCCTCGGTGGCCTTGAAGGGAAGAGACTTAGGTCTTATTCCCTCATCTTTCCTTGGAATCTCTTTTATTCAATTTCTTATAATATATATTACCAAAAATACAATTTTTTTTATTGAAAACCCTAAAAGAAATTATATTTTTGCAAAAAAATTCAAAAAAATTTATCGTGTGCCCTAGTTATCTTAATTCTGTTTTTTGAAATATTCAACTGTAACAATAAATTTCAGATATTGATAAAGTATTGTAAAAATCCAAAAAATGTTGAAAAATATTGCAAAAGGTAAATTTTTAGCCCTAAAAGTGCCCTAAAGGAGATGATGCCATCCTAGGGTTTGGTGAGGTCATACCTTAGAGTTTGTTGCAGATTTGGCTATTGTGTTATTGCAAGTTCATTTCTAAGGAAAAGTCAAACCCTAGGGGTTTGAGAAAGTTTTGGTCAAATCCTTGGTCACTAGGGTGACCTTGGGGGGATTTGAGGGCATGGATATTTCTGGTTCACCTTGACTATAGTGAATTGCAAGTCTTAAGTATAAATCAATATTGAAACACATCTTTCATTCACCTAAAAAGGGGCCCCATAGGGGGGATTGATGTGCCCTGTCTAGCTGGTCGTCAAGAGGTAAAGTTTGCATGATTTTGATGGTTAGTTTTGAAGAAAATGACAAAATTATCAGGATTCTGGTTCAGACATTTGGTCAAACTCTTTCAACAACTAGGTTTTAAATTAAAGAAACACTTGCAAACTTTAAAATTTAAAACACCATGTCAAAAGACTCTTCAAACCCAAGATACTGAACAACCACATTGAACATTGCTATATTTTTGGTCAACCTTGATTAGGGCAAAACCCCAACCTGGGGAAAACCCAAAGAGAATAAATTTTAATTAAGAAGAAACTCATAATTTTTTTCTTTCTCCTAACTGACAAAATTTCACAAATTATAACAGTGAACTTCTACCTCGAAATTCGTGCCAATGAACAACAGTATGGTCTGTTGTACGACCTGTCCACACGTGCCAAAATAACCTTGCTATATTATACTGTTAGACTGCATTAAATGCTATTGTCCTTGCCTTGGGATTTGTAGCCTGCTCATCTATCTATGTTGTTGTTAGTGTTCCATCTACTGCAAGTGAAGTTGCTTCCAATCCCGTAAGAGACCCTGTTGTAGCAAGACAATAGACTCAAGAAAATAAATATCTGTTGTGGAAGTATGTGATAAGACAACAAGGACTTGGGGCAAAGCTTGATGGTGGAGGGAATGTCCTTTGGACGTAGTTTTTGCAACAATACATATAAGAAAGTGCACATACTTCCGAGTGAAAAGCCATCCCTTGGCCACTGATTGTGGACTTGGATCATGTAAAGGGGTGAGTGCTTCCAAACAAAGAGAATTGGAAAGAGGATAAAATTGGCTTAGGAAGGTGGTAGCAGCTAGTAGGAAACAAAAAGACGAGGATCCTCTTTCATTATTAAGGAAACCTACTAGCAGATTTTAGAGTGGGATTGCAAGTCAACCACCAAGAAAGAGGTCGTCTCCAAGTGGTGGTCCAATGGAGGAGATCTTTCAACAAGAGAGAAGAGGGGAGATTGATCTTACCATTGAGTTCTTTTTCTATCCCAACTTCATTTCATTTTATGTTGCATGGTCGCCTTTGTTTATTGAGATGTGTTGAGCTCTAGTTGAAGAGGCTCCAATAGGGTATGTGCCTCCTAGTTCAAAGAAGCTTTGAACCACGTTGTTGGTTAAGGCAAAGAAAGAGTTGGTTAAAATCCCGTAACCCATTAAATTGTCATGGCCTTCATTTGGTGTCAGTGTTGTTTCTGATGGATGGACAGATGTAGCTCACCATCTACTCATCAATTTCATGATGTCTTCCCTAAATGGACCAATCTTCTTGAAAATCGTGGATGCTCTTGGCAAATACAAGGATACAAAATATATGGGTGAGTTGTTCTTTAAATTTATTCAATATGTAAATGTTGATTCTTGTGTGCAAATTATCACAGATAATGCACCTATTTGCAAGGCTACTGGCATGCTTTTGTAAGCTAAATATCCACAGATATTTTGGACACCTTGCATTGTTTATTATTTGAATTTAACACTTAAATCTATTACTTTTGATGTGACATGGATTGACAGTATTATTGATGATGCACACCATATCTACAATTTTGTACAAAGCTATACCAATGCCCTCACAATTGATAAAGAGTACACACATCTATCTTGGTTGAAGATTGCAGATACTCAATTTGCCTCCTCATTCTTCATGCTTAAGAGGTTGAGGGAGGTCACGACCACTCTTGGTTCCGTGATTATTTCAAAGTTTTGGTCTTTTTGGAGAAAGTTGATCAAACTTTTTCAAAAATGGTCAAGGCTACAGTGCTAGATGATTGTTGGTGTGCAGAGCACATTTGGGAATTAGTACAGTTTGAAGAAGAGCAAGCGTGAGCAGCCTAGGGTAGAGACACTGGTGTATATGCACTTCGACCTCCATCTTATTTAGATGTGTTTCATGATGATATGGGTCTGGACAACAATGTTGAGATGGCATTAGCGAACTTGGATCTCAATGAGCCGGTGCTAGAGCTGGTCACTTTTAATGATGGTGATTTTCTTGAGGGGTCATCCTCCACACTAGCAGATGTAGATCTCAGATCAGATATAGTAGATGAGGAGGGTGGAGGAGTTAGCAATGGTAGTGGTGATGATTTTGATGATGTTGAAATGGAGGACTACTGAGTCGTGACAATGACGACTTTGAGCTATGACATTCTTCCATCTATGGTTCTAGTATCTAGATTCTACCCTATTTTGTATTTTCCGTTGGCATTCCCACCTATACTATCTTACTATTAGTGACTTAGTGAGTCAATATCTATGTAATACAAATTGATTTTGATTACTATGACAACTTAATGAGAAATTGCAGTTTATGGTTCAAATTCTAAGTTTTAAACTTCTGTTTTATGATGTGTATTGAAGATTCTAATTTCTTGTGTATTTGATCATTGATTCATCCCTAATATTACATGTAGTTACTAGTTAGTAATTAGTTGTATCAATATTTTCTAAATATTCTGGTTTCTAAAAAAATTGGATCTTTGTCTCTTTCATATTTATAATAAGTTTTTTTAATATATATATATAACTGTCCCTGTGTCCTATTTATTTATGGGGTTGTTGTATCCTGTGTCGGATACATGTATTTCCCTGTTCTCCATGTCCCATGTCCTAGCATCAGGTGACTTAGTTGAGGATCCTTTGTGGAGTGACCAGCTTTGGTTAGGAGTGATTCTAGCTAGGAAGAGTTGGTGGCTAGGGTTTTCAACTTTTCATGCTTTCCCTAGCTAGGGCTTGGAGATCTTGTTTTGTACCAGTTTTGTGATAAAGCTGTCGTATGTACTTGTGCTTCGTTTCTTAAATATATTTGAAGTTTCCAACTGTCAAAAATATTGCGTACTTGCAGATTTGTTTTTCAGCTTGTGTTATCTTCTTAATTGAGTGGATTCCAGCTCTTATTGTTCACTCTATTTTGACATACTATATAAGCTGAAATTGTTAAGTGATTTAATTCATACCTTGAAGATAAAAGAACTGATTTTCTGCTGCAATAAAATTATTTCAGTTTTGTTATATGCTTGGAAAATTGTGCCCCAATGGCTGTAATTTGTTGGCATTGAAGTACTCTTGTATGGTATTTTTTTCTCTTAGGCTGCTGTCTGATTTGGGACGAAGTCAAGTGAAGTATTTGTTTCTATAATTGAATACTTCAGATCATTGTTGAAAAAATCAACATTGGCACAAGATTGGCGATTGTCTGGAATATAGCTTCTTGGCAGCATCGACAAAAAAATCGGCAAACCATGGAAACCATTAAAAAATACAATATAAATCTATTTTCTGTTTATTTTTTTGAACATTTAAACCGACAGAAACATCAAATAAACATATTGGCATAGAAATATGGAAAAATCTAATGATGTATATGATGTAGTGGATGCCAAATAAAAAAGTGATACATCAAAGTTTATACTGAATCTTGAACCTTGATAGCTGTCCAATCAAGTGCTGATGTAGTTAGTGGCTTCGTGAGGCATCCTCACACAAGTCGGCCCAAGAAAATGTAATAATAAAGTGTATTTTATTATGGAATAGGTGAAGTTGGCCCAATTAAAGAAGACAAGTCGGCCCCAGTTAAAAGTCACTCAGAAAACAATATAAATAGGAGGGATGCCTCCTCATTTGGACACACAACTCAAGCTAGTTCGCTCCAGCAGCAAGGAAGTTCGCTTTAGCCAATAGAAGATTGTTTTCTAGGTTTCTCTATCATTGAAGAAGTTTGCTCTTGGTTTCTTGGGGTTTATGCTACTGCTATTTGGATGTACATTGATCTTTGAACATATTATCTCTATTAGAAGGTGTGAGCTTGGGGGAGACAATAGTTTTGTATTCCCTCTGGTTGGGGGTGATAGATCGTTACCGTGGTTAAACGAGCTCCATATTCATTATTGTTTATGTGCTTGGTTATTCTTTTAGTGATCCTATTATTGTTGTTATGCTGCTACCTTTATAAAAAATTCTAACATGGTATCAGAGCAGTACGAAAAGAAGCCATTGCCGGAAACTAGGGCTCCACATTTTGGAGTGTTTTCAACCTTAGTTCATCTCGAAAGGGGCATTGAGCAACTTGCCTAAGAGGGCGCATCTCTTTGTGGAGGCCAAATCTTGATGGGTGAAGTTTCAATTTTAACCTAATACTATTGGGGTCAAGACCTAGGCCTTCTTGGATCAATCCCTTTTGTCATCTGTTTTGGCTTGATCTTAGAATTCTTCAACTCACCTTGGGAAGGCGCATCCATCTGTGGAAGCAGATTTTAGATATGAAAATTTTCATTTTTGACCTATTCTCTATCGGAATCAAGAAATTGGGGTTTCCAGTTTTGAGCTATTCTGTCCACAGATTTGGGAGAAAAGAAGATCTTTTCAACTCGCCTTGGGAGGGCGCATTTATATGTGGAATCATATTTGCAAGAATCCAAACTTCAAATTTGACCTAGCTCTTGCTAGGGCTTTTGAAGCAGTTTTCAGGTTGCAATCAAGAAGATCAACATGAAGGTTGAACATAGACTTGATGGGGTTTCCAAGTCTAGGGTTCTCATTAAGCTTGTTGATGAGGAGGCTCAAAAGAATCTCGCTCATATCCAGTGCTTCAAATGTCAGAAGTTCGGTCACTATGCTATACAATGTCGTAATTCAAAAAAGAGAAGGCACCAAGCCTCAACCATTGATGTTGATGAAGAAGCTCAACATGAAGAAAATCAAACCCTTACATCTAATGCCAAGAAAGGAAAAGGTAAGGGAAGAAAGTTTCATGACATAAAAGACAAAGGTGGAAGATCAAACCCTATTCCAGGACAAAAGAAGAAGGATCTTTCACACATTCAATGCTTCAAATGTCATAAATATAAACACTATGCCAGACAGTGTCATGATCCAAATAAAAGGAAGCATGAAGCCTCAATTGCTAATGTAGATGAAGACACTCCACATAAGAGGTCAAGAAATGATGATTTTGTAGAAAGCGCAAAAGATCGTCGAAAGGAGTTCTTCTTCTAGTAATCTCCATATCAAGATGATGTGATGAAGATCTAGATTGAGATGGGCTTCTAGCAAGAAGATGAAGATTAGAGGACTGTCATAATTCCTACAAGGAGGCAATGGGAACCCACCCACAAAACAATAAAAGATGAGTATTTGGACTTATTGCTCTTGTAGATCAGATTTGTTTATCTTGAACACATTTTCACAAGTTGTATGCAGATCTATATTCCTTGAATTAGGAAGGTTGTAGAGCATGTTATATAGTTCCTTTATTGATGAACAATAGGCTCATGTAGTATTATATCTCCTTTGAACATGCTTAGAGTAGTGCACACTCTTGATAGTATGTTCTAATGGAGATAGCAAGCATCCATATAGTTACCATATATATGTTGTGCTAGAGCATTGGCTAAGATGTTTACAAACTATGTGAACTATTGCCATTGCATTGAAATACGAGTTGATTAAATTTGATTCAACATTGTTGCTAACCACTTGATGGAATTTGATTGGTAGGGAAAAGACCATATGCTATGACCACCAAGAGAAGGATGATAAGTCTTGTTCTGAAGAATAAGTGATGGACAAATAAACCCGATGGTATTCAGTGATCGTAAGAAAGCATATTATCTAGAAGTGGAAAGCTTCTAGGAGCATGACTTTTAGCCCAGGCTACAGATCAGGAAGAAGGATAACTTCTGTAACAGACAAAGAAGTTAAATGAAATTCATGATTGTTCAACAATGACAACAGACAAACAAGGACCAAATACATCCAGATATATGAGGACAAATGACCCACAGGGCCATAGGATCTCATGTAGAGATTGGCGATTGGGAGCAGAAGGCTTCAACAAATGTCGGTCTCTCTAATATAGATGTTTGTTCCTTCGATGATTATGGAAAGTAGTTGGTTTTTCAGTTGGAGTCATAACAAATGGATTAGAGTATAGAGGACGAGAGTTACTCAGTTGGTTTCTGAGGAGGTACACATCCATTTAGTTAGAGTTGTGCCTTAGGATTCAGAATGTATTGTTGATGATGACCCCGTGCTTATGATGCTGTATTTCTCACTAGAGCTAAGAAACTTATTGTATGGTGTAAGAGGGAGTTAGCCCTTGAGATGAGGATCTTTGATTACTACATCACTTATTGATGGTGTGGCATATACTTGATGAAATCTTCCTAAGTTAAGGATGTACACAGTTGAGATCCTGAGCAAATCTAGCATGATGATTGCGGGTACATGGCCACAATAATGGATGCTGATTCAGATGGATCCCAACATACCAGCAATTGAGAGGATCCTTGATGTACATGGTCGTCACCAGGATTGATACTTATAGTAAGAAGCTGTGCTTATTTGCTCTTGTGAGAGATGGTGTTTAGATTGGCACCTCATAGAGGCTAATGGAATAGCCTATAAGTAGCTCCAGAAAGGAAGCAGGATGCTCAGATACAAAGGGGATGATCATTTGCAGAGGAACCAAGGTGTTCTAGCATAGATGGAGATGTATCGGACACTGTGTGATGAGGTGGGGAGACTAGTCTCTTGATACTCTCCCATACAGGTGCATGGATTCAATCACGTGATTTGTTATTATTTCATTTATTTACATTTCATGTCTAGAATAGGGAAAGACAGAAATGTCTACCTCGATATGTTTGATGCCTCTGTTAGCTGATATGTATGCAGGTCTAGGTTCTCAGAAGATTCTACAAGAGAACATTAGTACCTGTATGATACAAGTTGGGACCGTACTTGACTCCCTGACACTTTGTGATGGAGTGGGGAGATTAGTTCCATGATTGACTCCCTCGGTAAGAGGGAAGGTTGACTTTACTCCCTGACACTTTGTGATTGAGTGGGTAGATTGGTTCCATGATTGTGTCCCTTGCTAAGAGGGAAGGTTGATTATACATATACCATGCATTATCCCGATCACTTCGTGAGGAGAGAGGAGATTTGTTGGACCTCTTGAGATGGGATGGAGAGGCCAATGCGTTCTCTTGATCACTCCAAGAGGAGTGAGGAGATATTTTGGACATCCTAAGACGGGATGGAGATCCCAGAGCATGCCCTCGGACACTCTGTAGAGTGGGGAGATCTCTTGGACATCATGAATAATGATGGAGAGATTTCGTGCATTCTCTCGATCACTCTGGAAAGAGTGAGGAGATATCTTGGACATCTTGAAATGGGGTGGAGAAGCTGGCGCACACTAGCGCACACTGGTACTTTTGTATCGACTCACTGATGCACTGGTTGAGTTGGTGCATGTTTCTCGATGGACTGGGTTGAGCTGAGGCACGTCGAGCTGGTGCGTGTTCCCCGATGGACTGGGTTGAGCTGAGGCACGTTGAGCTGGTGCATGTTCCTCGACAGACTGGGTTGAGTTGAGGCACGTTGAGCTGGTGCATGTTCCCCGATGGACCGGGATGAGTTGTTGACTCCTTGACAAGCTGAGCTTAGTCGTTATATGATTGATTGAAGGCTCTCCGATGGATTGGATTGAGTCTGATGCACATTGATTCCTCGATGGACTGAGTCGAGTTGTTGCATGGTTCTTGATACACTAGGTGGAGTTGATACATGTTTACTCCTCAATGGACTGGGTAGAGTTGTTGACATTTCTCGATGGATTGAGATTGTGTTGGAAGACCTTTCTTATAATATAGAGATGTTCGAGATAGCCATGATGTACTGATGAGATCTAGATGTGTTCTAGTTTGATGATGCTAATGATGCCTCCCTAGCTAAGAGGGAGTGTTGATGTAGTAGCTGCTTGAGGCATCCTCATTTAAGTTGGCCCAAGAAAATATAATGATAAAGTATATTTTATTATGGAATCAGTGAAGTCATCCTAGTAAAAGAAGACAAGTCAACCCCAGTTAAAAGTCGGTTTTTTGACCCTTGGTGATATTTTTGCCGACACGATATTTGCAACATTAATCAAGTATCAAATCCCTCTCTCGTCCATGGGAAAAAGTGGGTTTTTTGCCACTAGGTCTTGTGGACCCGCATAATTTGTTTGATGCCTATGGGTGGTGTAGTTGTATCAATTTGTGTAGAAGATGGCATTGGTTCTACCACATCACCCTTCGTGATGTCAAAGGGATCCTTTGGCCCCCATGCTTGTTGCTCCTCCCTTGTGCCCTATGCTTACTACTGCTCCTCCTCCTCGTCTAACCACGTAGGTGCCTCCATAATGGGTGCCTTGTACTGTGCCCTCTACTCAGACAATATGTTAATATTGTCCAAGGAAATGGTGTCCACATCGGGTATTTCTCCAATTGTTTGTCCTACAATTGGTAGCACATATACCAAATCATTCAAATGTGGGGAATCCGACTTGTAAGAGGGTCATAATAAATTTAATGAGCCTTGAGGGTCATAAATATGTTAGAGGGTCCTAAATTATAACAATAATAATATTTTAGTTGAAGTTCTAACATGTTGCATTTTCTTGGAGTGTATTTTTTCAAACACACTCCAATTGTGCTTGCATCCGGAAGCACTACAGGGTTGGCGGAGGACCTGAATGGTAAATTTCCATAAATTTGTTGCTTTTGCACCATAATTTCCCCATCAAACATCTACAAAAAGAAAAACTACAATTACATTTCATTACAGTGAAAAATAGGAAATAAAGAAAACATATTTCAACTTTGAAATAAAACACGTAATTAAATTTTAAAATTCTAAATTCTAATGGCTGATGTGGCATCAAAATACTCCTTTCTTGGACAACATTGTCTAGAGAAAATATTCGACTAGCTTCCTTATACATCTTCATCCCACAATTAATTGTGTTGTGAGCATTGGCATTAGGTACCATCCTTGCAAGACATGTTAGGAGACCTTTAGTCACCTCACCATCAAAACTGGACTTACATGCGTATGAATAGGTGGGTTTAGGAAAAGTGTCACTACATGAATGGGTTGAAGGAGCATCTTGATCCATTGATGATTAATAAAATCTTAGATCATGTATTTATCATATTCGGGGGCATTCTTTCCCACATAATAAGATTGGATAGTTTCTTTGGGCCTATTCATGGCCTCATACAAGTAGCTCATTGTAGGGTTATCCCCATTTATCAAGCGGAGAGCCTTTAACAAAGGTTCGCTTACTGTGCACACTTCTTGCACCCTTTCCTAGGATAAATCGGCGTTAACTTGTTTAACAATGACACTCCCATCCTACCTTATGCTAAATGCACAAACACACCACTCATCACACAAACATCTAGTTCAACTCAAACTAACATTGGAGCTTAGATTGAAGAGAGATGAAGCTGTTGGCAAAAGGTGTGATTGTAGGATGCAACAACTCCCTGTTTCTTGCGCATTTCTTCATGATGATAAGAACAAATGCATGGTTATATATGATATTTGTGATGCTTATAGCCCGATTAATGACCTCCTTGATAAAGTCTATTTTTCCCACATCCTTAAGCATCAAATCAATGCAATGGGAAGCTAATGGAGTCTAGAGGATTGTGGTGGCACTAGCCGTCTATTAGCAAGCTGCCGATAGCCACATAATTCACTATTTTAGTTTTTTACAATGTTCCCCCAAGGTTCTGGGACGGCAGGACATGGGAGTAGGGAGACGCACATTCGGGACATATGGAGACCACCCCCAAATTTTAGAGAAATTCAGGGGGGACGACGGGACGCGGTAGTCATAAATTTTTTTAAAATATTAAAAATATGAAAAATATATATCCCAACATTAACAAACCATCCCATGCAAATTAGTCAATTACTAAATAGTAATACTACATTCATCATTCTGCAATAATGCAATGTAAATGCAAAGTTCAAACACATTACACGATTCATCAAGATTATCATTATATTAATAATAAATATATGAATCTACACACGATTTATCAAGATTATCATTATATTAATAATAAATATATGAATCTATGATTAACATGAACATCATATTTCATGTTTGTCACTTCTAAGTTCTGAGTCTTTGTCATTTGATAGTTGCAGATTTGACTTTTAAGTGATTGAAAAAATGAATCAATGATATTTCAGATTTGTCACTCTCTCCTCTCACCATGGCTATTGAATGAACATTCACAACTTTGTAAGTTTGTAATGCCAAATGAAATCTGAAATAAATATTAAAGAGTTGATCTCGATAACTTAGGATTAGGTTAGGAATTAGATTTAGTTTTTAATTTTTAATATTTGTTTTTTTATGTTTTAAATTTTAAATTTTAAATTTTCATATATAAGTTTTCTTTAATGATTTATTTAATTAAATTCTTGTTTCATTTTTAATTTTTTTTTAATGTAGGTTAAGAAAATTCGAAAATATCTTGGTGAAGTTTCGGAGTTTCGGGCGGGACGCCTACAAGTCTCGACGAAGTTTCGGGGGGGACGCCCAGGAAGCCCCCCCAAGGTTCGCCGCCCACCGAAACGTTTTGCTCTGCGTCTCGCCAAGTTTCGCCGAAAGTGAGACGTCCCAAAACATTTCGCATGGAGTTTCGTTGTCCCCTGGACGTGAGAAACACCGAAACGCATCCCCGTGGAACATTGGTTTTTTATGATTTGCACAATATGCTGCAAACCAATCTCTTGGATAAACCCATCTATCAACTCGCACAACAATGCTACATCTTTAACATGTGCTGACTCATCAACGGATTTAATAAACATTGTACCTCTAGGACGATGTACCAAGAATTGAAGGTTCCTACCCTTCCCATTTGTCCAACCATTGGACATCACCATGCATCTAGTGACCTCCATTGACTTCTTTAGGTTATCCAATCTAATAATGATGTCATTCTTTTCTGTGTGCAGAATTGGTCCCTCCAACTCATAGAAAGGGAACCTATACCCTGGGCCAACAATAGCGATAGCATCACACATTGACTGGAAAAATAGATTGGTCTTTGTATGCTCAAAGGCAAGTCACTTTAGAAAAGACATGTACCCACAACCCTGCTTGTTACTTGCTTCTCAGTTTTTTTAACCACTATCCGGATGGAAGGTCGTGCCCCACCTTTGGTTCTTGGAACAAAGAAAGGTGAGCTCCTCATGGAAGGTGAATCTATGGAGTCCCTCTCACTACCTTGAATCCTAGATATGCCTGTGGTTATGGAGGATCTAGCCACTCCACTACTGGCTAGTTCAGCTTTAGCGGCAGCTGCCTCTTCCTTCTCTTTATTCTTTTCATAAATAGCCTTGTGGCTAGCTCAGATAATCTCCGGGATTGATTCAGCACAATTCACAACTTCATGATCTGGAATTTTAACCCCATACTTTAACTGGCTAATCCTTCTTGTCATGGCTTGTCCACCACACAATTTACAAGATAATCTTTGTTGGTTTGTCCCATCTTCGGGTTGACTGTATTGCCAAAATGGTCCAAAGGCTTTGGCATATTGGCAAAGCAGTAGTCAACTTGCCACTTCAAATCTAGGGCCAAAAAATGGAAAAAATGAACATCAAACACTGCTGGAAAAATTACAGCTTGCTGGTTAAAAAAACTAGACATCTAGATTATTCTGTGAGCCATGAAAAATGATAATAAGAGGCAGTGGTTGATCATGCAGTTTTTGTTGATCAAACACTGTTGGAAAAAAATAGCTTGCTGGTAAAAATAACAGAACTCTAGATTGTTCTATGAGCAATGAAAAATGATAATAAGAGGTAAGTGTTACCACCTAATCTTTCACCTAAGATGTAAAATCTTCACTAAGTGAAAATTCAAGTGGAACTTGGAAGAGTTACCACTGTCACCTTAGTATCCTCTCTCCTAACTTTAGGCTAGCAGGTTACCAGCACTAGGGGGCTTCCCTATCTCCAATAAGTCCAAGACTATATGATAGATACAAAAGAGCTTATGGACTGATTTATATATCTGTTTTCTAAAGGTATCTCTATAGTTATGAATTTCAGATTTATGTGACAATTGAAGTCTGATTTAAACTGATGTTATTTAGTGAATCTGACAGACTTAAAAAACAAATTTAGTTATGAAATGTGAATTGTCTTTCAAAATCTCCCGTGCTGTAATGAAAAGATGTTTTGTGGGCCTAAGTAAATTTGTTTTAATGATTTTTTCAGTGGTTAAATATATATATTTAATTACCAGAATTTTTAGTTTAAGTTAAGATGTAATTATTATGGCTTTTTAAAACTGAATTCAAACAGATTTGAAGTATGATATGCAACTGTTATTTTCTTGGACAAAAATTTAAGGGGAAATACAGAAATTTATGGTGGTTTAAAGGTGATATCAGTGCCTATGAGGCTATGTCTTATATTGGGCACATGGGCTCAAAAGAGGCTCTGTGAAAGGATAGGGATAAAGTGAAATGTGAAGAAATAATGGATGATATTTAGGCAAAGTGATGAGATGTATGGTAAAGAGGTACTTCTAGGGGCATACTCTGCCATGACAACACAAGCAACAAGGATGAAGGTATGGACACACTATGCAATAACCTAGTGAAAGCAGCAACAAGAGCATTTAGAGCACAGGAAATAATAATAACGTCTCCTCAGCTCTGATCAATTAAGCATAAATGCCTCCCACAAGATGGTCATCAACATCATGCTGGAATGATCAGCGGTGCCAGGCACTCCATCTATATGTGTGTAAGAGACTGTATAAATTTGCCAACCTCATGCCAAATGATACAAGATCTCATCTCCCACTTGTCATCATAATACTGGATGATATCAAAGTAGCTTTGGTGCTCTGAATCCATCATACAACACAATCAGGCTGGGCTATGAACCTGTGACTCTGCTCTAACCTTCATCCTCTGGACATCACCTTCTTAATAAAGTCTGAACAAGTCTTGAGGGTAATGCTAGGAATATACCATACGTAATGGCCCCATCTGCAACTGCATACTGGATCATCTAGGATATCAGACGCTGACATCCAAATATGGCTAGATCATGATGAAAATGAGTCCTTATACAACATGAGGGGTAACAGCAAGCAGTATGGATTTTGAAAAACTGCATAAATCTAGAAAAAAGACTAGTTAAGAGGGTAGAATTTGAGAATATCAACACCATATGCAGATAGGATTTGATCCCTGCTCCAATGAAAAAATCTTTGATGGTGATGAGAACAATTATTTGCCCCTCTTAAACTTGGTTGTTGATGACTTTACACCCTTCCCTCTCATTCCCCAGCAGCTGCAAATAAAAATGATCCCCCAAAACCAGAAATCGGCCTTTAAGATGCCTCAAATGACATCTGGTGATTTTTTCTGTCATGGCATGAGAAGTCGCCGATTTTTTCTGATGCCAATTTATTGAAAAGATTATGATCTTTAGGGGCCAGGGTTTGATTGCGATGTTGCTGGAAAATCAGTAATTTTTTCAACATTACTTCAGAAAAGCCCTAAGGCTGAAAGTTCACAGGGATTAGATCCAGAAACTTCAAGTAAATGAGGTGAAATTTCAGATTTGCATTAATTGCCCGAGATCTGAATTTTCTCCAAGTGTCCAAAAGCAGTCAATTGACTGTTGAGTATGTGTCATGGTTGAGAATTACATGTGAGAGGGCATGACTATCACCAAATTGCAGCTTCCAAATAGTAAAAAACAAGCTAACAATAAGTTGCCTAAGCTAAAAATATGTAAACTGGGTGTAAAGTGATGGCAACGCAAGTTGATAAGCTGTAGGACTATGTGAACCAGTACACAGTGCCCCTATTGCTAAGCCTAGATTATTGTCAATCACTTTGAAATTGCCTTTGCTCTACACAATGACTGTTATTTCTAATTTCCTAGTTTTAGCAGTTTTGAAAACATGTAGCATTTTGTGTAGCTTACCTGGAACCCAGTTTTTACTTTACCGCAAACTCAAATAATTTTAGCTGTATGTTATTGTAATGAGAATATTTACTGACATGTAGTATCTATAAAGTTATAGGAGTCAGTGAACCAGCAAGCAGTCCGCCCAGTAACATGTCTCTAGCTCATAATCAGTTTGCTTGGAAGTTGTCTTTTGCTTGCTGAAACAAGACTTTTGATTTACCTGTTTCAATGCTACAGAAATATGTGACCTTTTGGTTAGTTTGCCGAAAGAAATAACAGTTATTTATTCCCAGTTCCAGCACTGTCAAAAACATGTGCTTTTTTATTTCAGCAAAATCGATATAATGTAATGGGAGACCTTGGGGTCTGATATGTGCAGTTCATTTATAAGTTTTATCAGCCAAGGCATATATGCCCTATCTTTTTGTAGCAGAAGAGTCTTAGAAATATTAGCCATCTGTATAGGGAAACATGTGTATTTTTGGTTATTTGTTTTTTTTTTTAAGTAGGGAAATCGGTAACTCGTCGGAATTGCCTGGGCGAGGCCCAGGATCAAATCCGCCGGCTGCCACTATAAACCCCTAGGTATAAACCGACAGCCCGCAAGCCAGGATATACCAGAAACTTGTGACTCAGCAAGGGCCGAGACGTCCCGGACCCAATCCCGACCAGGGGTGGTATCCTATCCGGGGGGCGTCTACCCTTTGAGCCTTATCACAGCGGGCCATGTCTCGCTGGGACTTGATCCCTGGTGGGCTGGGTGAAAACCACCTTCCCCCACCGTTCGGGATCCCACGTCATTGACTTATTTTTGGTTATTTGTTGTTTTAGATAAGCGGATCAGTCTTAGGTTTCCATGCCAGGGCGTTGTTGCCACAAAGCGAGATGTTCAACTTGACCGTATAAATCATTAACATAGCTTTTCATGTGAGCTGGAGGAACATTGAAAAGGGTCCTTGTTGAATATATTAAGGGAGGAGATTGGAAGGAACAATACAATCATTCTAATATGTATTTTGTTTTTTGTCAGGTGGATAATTTTATCCATGCAGATATGCATCCAGGAAATATTCTTGTTCGAATGGGACCCGGTAATCCTTCAAGCAAGCGACTTTTTCGACCAAGACCTCATTTAGTATTCCTTGATGTAGGCATGACAGCAGAACTTTCCAATAATGATCGGCTGAATCTTCTGGAGTTATTCAAATCTATTGCACTAAGAGATGGGCGGACAGCTGCAGAATGTACCCTGAAGTTTTCAAGAAAGCAGAGCTGCCCAGATCGAAATGCCTTTATACAGGTAGATGGTGCCACCTTTTTCATTTGATGGTTCCTGCTTTCTGCCACAAAATAGACATTATTGAGTGTTGTGGTAACTACTTTCTTCCATGAATTCTGGAGATGGGAGATCTTTAACTTAAATTATAATACCCATTATATATTTTGTCATGTTTACTTTGTCTTCCATTCTTGTTCCTCCTCTTTACTTGGATTGTTTTGTCAGTTATTTTGTGTGTTAAATAATATATGCTCTCATAACATCGTTTAGGCTTCCTTTAGTTTATAACTTTATTCTCTTCAAATTTTCATAACACTGATCATATGTAGAGGGTTGCACATAATTGTAGTTTTATCCTCATTCAACTTTACTATTTGTGCACTTTCAATGTGTTGTGAATGTTAAATTTTTAACATGGATTTAGTTTGTTAGCAGTGACAGTCTTTCTGTTCAAAATTCTAGCAGACTTGTAAAATATCAGTAGTTGAAACTCTGAGATAATTAGCAGCAGTAGAAGAACAGTGAATAAGAAGAAGCAAACATGCACAAGTACACAAAAATTTATCCTGGGGAAAACCTTTCAAGGAATAAAAACCCCAGCAATGAAAATCTTCCTTATCATGAGATGATCAAGTTTGTACATGAGCAGATATAAAAATTGCAGACATTTACATAATCATCAACCTGTCCCCTAGGGCACACATACCAAGAAGAAATGAACAAGGACAGTCCTGTAGAAGACTGATCAAATCAATCACCTGAACTGAGCTGCTTGTTGACTGAGATGTTGACTAAATGACTGAGTATTAGCCGAATAAACTCGGTCTGCCTAGAATACGCCTTTAGGTGCTTCGGCCTGCTGATGTAAGCCCTAGCAAGGGCTAACATGAGCTGTAGGTGCCCTATTAGGGCTTCCGAACCTTTGAGCAAGCCCTAACCAGGGCTCAGATGGACTGTAGGTGGCCCGAGTAGGCTGACGCGAGCTGTAACAGGCTCTAACAGGGCTCGGGTGGCCTGGAAACAGTGTTGAGCAGCAGAGGAAGAGCCCTAGCAGGGTTCGGCCCATACAAAATGCACCCTACAGAACTGCTGCTACTTCAGGAGAAAGAAAAGATACCCCATGTCTGTCTCAAGATACTGAATCAGTCCACACGTGTACAAAGAAGAGAAAGAATGATCAGCTGATAAACCCCAGTAATATTCTTCTTGATCAGAGATAAAAGTGTCTTGATGATGATGAACAAATAAAGATGCTTCTTTATTTATAATCTATCCAAGAGAGATAAACCCATAAGTTAAAGAGCCCTCCCTAAAGGGGCTTCCACTCTTTTTGGTCTTTTGACATTTTTAGGTCCTTTGACTTCTTAATCTTTTAACTCTTTAGTGGGTGCTTGGTCCTTGCTGGTGGGGTACTTGGACCAACATTGTGGGTACTTGGACCCTCATTGAGTTTCTTTGTCCTTCAGGTGGTTTATTGACCACAATTAGTCCTTTCAAATATTTTTCTTGGTCTTCATGATCCACATGTGCCAATTCAAGATGCTTCATCATAGATAAGAAATATTTTCATTGTTCACCTCGTTTTCCTTACTGGCACCAAGGTTATGTACTAGGTACTTCAACATGGGGTGGCCAGGCCCTTGAGAAGATCACATAGCCCATTAACCACGCGAAGAAGAACCTCACTTGCCTAGATGCAATCTAGGGCTTCCTAGTCTCTGACCAGGTTCCTCAGCCCCAGGCTGAACTTCAGTCCCAGACTGAAATATGTTGATCAACCCCCTGGTCCCTGGCCAGGTCCTCCATTCTCCCGGAGAATGGTTCTCAGCCCCAGGCTGAGGTTCAGTCCCGGACGAAATGTTGGTCAACACCCTGGTCCCCGACCAGGTTTGCCATTCTCCCAGAGAATGGCTCTCGATGCTGCTCATAAATAAACAGTGAAATCATTCAGTTTGGCCTTCAGGGGACCCTATTAGTTTTTCCTGAAAAGCCTGTAATTATTGTGTACTTTGTTTTGCACTTACATAATCAGACCGTATATACTATATTTTCTATGACTTCAAAGTCTTACATAAGTATGTGTGTATGCATTTAGAGTAGGTATCTTATCGTTAGAGAGGCCAAAAGTATTGGTTTATATGCCAGTGGCTAGCCTATCAAGTGAGTCTCAAGTAGTTCCTATATACAAGCCTGACTACAATGAACTTTTGATTCAGGTGTTTGAATTTGTGCCATATGCCAGTGGCTAGCCTAACAAGTGAGTCTCAAGTAGTTCCCATATACAAGCCTGACTACAATGAACTTTTGATTCAGGTGTTTGAATTTGTGCCACTGATTGACAACGGCAAATGCAAACTGTTATGCTTGTTTATACAAATTGGAATCGATAATGCACATAATATTGTGTGTCCACATGATTCTGTATAATACCCCTTTAGTGCAGTCTTACAGAAAGATAAAACTTAGTTGAATAGTGTTAGTTTAACTTGGTGATCTGCTTAGAGTTCAAAATCTAGAGTTCTTGAATACCTTCAGAAATAGTGCAGGAAAGCCCTACTGATTAAAACGTTGTGATTCTTGTTCATTTTGACCACAAAAAGCCATATTAACTTGACATACATTTCCACATCACTCCATTATGGGATGCGAAATATGTGGTGCTCTATTCATATGCATTTCAATACCAATGTTTGTGTTCAGTATATTGTATTTGGCATTTGCTTACTCTTGTGCACTTTGTGTTTATTTTGTTTGGCATTTGAGCCTTGAAGTGATAGAAGTAGAACTGTCATTTACACCGACTTGGGTTTTACGTAGGAAGTTGAGACTGCATTCAAATTTTGGGGTTCACCCGAAGGTGATGTGGTGCATCCAGCAGAGTGCATGAATGAATTGCTTGAACAAGTGAGACGTCACAGAGTGAACATCGACGGGAATGTATGTACTGTAATGGTCACAACATTGGTTCTGGAGGTATGGGAATGTGAAAGAGGGGTATTTGGGACGGGCTGTTGAAGGGAATCTGTATAGCTTGCAAGTTTTTAATTCATTTTCACCTAATTTCATACTCAGAATTTAATTTGGACTTTTGCAGGGATGGCAACGCAAGTTGGATCCGGATTATAATGTCATGGGCACCTTGCAGACTCTTCTTTTTAAAGCTGATTGGGCGAAATCTCTTTCATACACAATCGAAGGACTCATGGCCCCATAATTTTCAATAGAGCTATTTGGTCCAGCTCTTGAAGAACAGTTTGGCATTTTCTTGACCCTCGTTTTTTCTTTATCTACAAAAATGATTGGAGGATCTAAAAGTTACAAAATGCATGGAGAATTTTGTCAGTCTCATGAGGCCTGTGCTGTTCAAATTTCCAACCTTGATATGATTTTATAGTTTACTCACTGTATTCCCCAATTTTGGATATTTGTCATTTCTTGTAAGAGTTGCCAAATAATTGCGTGGTAGCTTCCCTTTAACTGGAGTGGAAGTCTGATAGAAAGCAGGAAGAGCAAGTGATTTAAGGTTTTGTTGTAATCTCTCAGAGTATCAAGTAATGTTGGATGATATTACTAAAAGCCTTGTACAAGATTTTAAGGCCTCCATTGTTTCTCTGTATTATGGAATTTCAATATTCAGTTTTCTGCAGATAATATTTTTTTGTTTTCAAAAGGACATTCTTCTTAGTTTTACATGATTTATGGATATGTTTAACACAGTTTCTGCATGCAACTTTATTTTCATAAATCTTTACTTGTAATTCTTGGAAAAGCTTCTGCAATCGCAAAACTATAAAACTTCAGTAGGGTGTAAACAGCGTTTGTTGTAAAGGCTTTTCTTTCACGATCTCATTCTCCCTGGTGAAAAAATTGTACTGGAAAATCCTTTTCACCTGCACTGAATTTGCCTGAAAGACATGGCATGAAGGTTCATGTACAATGTGTTGTTGCAATTGATATTTTAACTCCAAATTGTTTCAGAACCAAAATTTGCAAATGAAATTTCTCATAGTTTGTTAAGGTTGCTTAACATTTATTGTTGAGAAGATTTGGTATATCACCTGAAGCATCGGATAAATGGGTTTACTTGTAGGTTGCACTAGGGTTTTTGTTAGAAATCAACATATTATTTTAATTAGGTCTCAAATGCTCTATTAATTTTTTCAAAGCATATGTGCAGATTTGACACTTGACACCCAGTATTGGTGGACCCTAAAACTTTGCGTCAAGGAGCATTTATAAATTACAGTGCAGTCGATATAATCACTTGTAACATGTGCACTGATACAAGTGTTGGCATTCTTCTATAATCTTTGGACTAAGCATTCCAAGTTTTATTTGGAGGGAAAAAGATAGGTGGTAAATTTTTGATTTATTTTTAGTGTAATAGAAAATGGCATAAATTACACATTAACAGCTGTACATTTTTTTGTCATATGCTATTTTTATGTTTATCTCTTTTATGATTGCATGCTTCCTTGAGAGCTGAGAGCTGCGCAAAACTCCTAATGAAAAATCCATTTTACCTGCACTGAATTTGTCAGCAAGACACCACCTGAAAGTTCATGTACAATATCTCACTGAAATATATTTTAATTTCACCAAATATTGGCTAGAACATGTACTTTATATCTTGGAGCCAAAATTTACTTGAGGAAATGAAGTTGCTGATGGTATGTTTCAAGCTACAGTTATTGCTAAGAAGATTTGGTTTGTTTTCTCAAACATCGGATAAGTGAGTTTGATGATACGCTGCAGCAGGGCTTTTGGTAGCAACCAGCATTGTATTTTAATTTGTTCTGATGTGACCTTGACAGTGTTGTTGGACACAATTTTTTGCATCAACGAACTTTTGTAAACTGCACTTCACTCAATGTAATAATCACTTGCAACATTTTGCGCATTGATAGAAGTGTTTGGCAATCTAATCTTTGAACTAAGCATTCGAATTGTCTATTTAGAAAGAAGGTACTAGAGGGGTTGAAATTTTAACATAGCATGAATTACACTCTAACAAACAGCCTCATATTTTGTTTTGTAATATGTGATTCTATGTATTTTTAATTCTCTATCTGATGGGGAAATGGTTGTTTAAGAGTGGGCCTTACTCTTCCTTCAAGGAAATTTCTAAGAAACCCTAACCTTCATATCTCAATAAATTCTATGGAATTTTAATATTTTTGTAAGTATAGAAAGCTTGGCAAATCGTTCTAATCCTCATTTTTTGCCTATAAATTTCGTGGAACATTGTAGATTATTTTTGGGCTTTTCTCAAGGTTTTTAGATAAAAAGACCCCTTTGCCAATAGATTTGAAGTACTATAAAGTTTAATTGAATATTTTCCTTCATTTGGATCCTTACTTGTTATGTCAAATCTATTTGGGACTTGTCATTTGCATTCATTTTAATTGTATTAACACAGGTGGGTTACTAAATTTGAATGCTAATCGCTATAAACGCTCAAACTCGTTATAAAACCACATCCTAAAAGACAAATACTATAATCATTTTTCCTCGTGGTGCCTTGAGCACATCAAAACTTACAAAATTCTAAAGGAAGCTAAAACCTCTATTATAGTGGATTCAAAGCTTTTACAAAAAAATTCCTTTGACTCCAACATATTAGGGCTTTTAGAGTAGCTTTGTCTGCCCTACAAACAATTACAAAATGTATGATTATTTAATAAAGGAATTTTGTAAGCTTCAATTATGAGACCATTGATCAGGTTTTTCTCCATCACTCACGTTCCACCACCTTGGCTCCGGAACATATAGTTTCTGATTCCTCTCAATTGCTCTTTTAATTTGATTTCAAATTTGCATTAGCTTTTAAGTTCTTAGTGAATTGCTCTTTTCTTCAATTCTGAACTTTGCATTGGCTTTAAGTTAGTAATGGTTCTCCTTTTCTTGCATTTTCTCCATTTTGTCTAGCTTGTCATTTATCATCCAGTGGCTTGGATTCTCTTCATCTTTAGGAGATATTTCCTTATGAGGTCTACCGCCTTGCCTCTTGTTGTTCACTTTTAGCATTTTGAACTTGGCCTTTGATTTGAAGATGCAAAATTCGAGGGCATTGCAATTGACAAAGGTCTTTAGAAGATATCTTTTGTTGACCACACTCAAATATATAGGCCTTGCTTAAATAATTAAGGTTCATGTACCTTGAATTAACTCTGATTTCACTTGTGTATGCAACCTATTTTGCCTTTGCTTATCTAAGCTCAAATATTCGATGTGTCCTAGATTTTGACGACTTGGGATACTTCACTAAGTATTGATAGACCATTGCTTTATAAATTGTCATGGATATTCCACTAACAAAGTTCATCACATCATATCTTACAAGATTATGCTCTCTATATAATACAGTCTTTTACTTTAGATTCATTTTAATAATATTAGCTTAGTGGACAAAATACTGAAATAATTTGAAACTAAAATGAAAAAGCTAAAACTAGTTAGAACCATCAATACAATGAACACAAGAACTACCCTGAGAAAACCCAAGACAAGAAAAACCCAATGAGAAGGTCAGGACTATGCCTTGCGCTTTTCTTCTCAATTATGAAATGCAAATACAATGAAAGTGAACTAACTATGTAATTGCAATGGACACTATGGTTTATATTGTTGCCATGAGATCTTCCACTTCCTTAGTTTTGCTTCAATGTCCCACCTTGAATGCTCCACCCAAGGAACAATAATCGAAACAATAAGAATGGAACCCCTTCCTAGTTTAGTGGCCTAGTATTTGACACTCCTTGACGGTTGTCTAGGGTTGGGGTTTTCTTCGTGGTTCAATTCCTAATTAGGGCCAGGGTCTTTTTCATGCTTCAACTCCTAATTAGGGTTATGGTTTTGACCCTCGAGGATCTTTTGGTTAGATCCACATTTGAGTAATGAGAATTGATGTTTCATGCACTTGGTACCATGGTGGTAAACAAGATAGGTCAACTTTTAGGATACATAACTTCCTCACACAAATTCCAATTGAGGTGATATTTGCACCATTGGAAAGCACTCGATGTGAAAAATGCTGTGAGGTTGGGAACTTTGTTTGGAAAGTTTAACACAAATGATATTAGATGCCTCAAATAGAATCCATAAATCTCTAGACCCCAAATCACCAAAATTAGGCCTACCCATAAAATGGGCTCTACAAGCCAATAACTAGAATTTTTTCGCCTAGAGAGTACCAAATAAATAAGCATTTATATAATGATCCATTTCAATCACTCCTTCCCATTTTTGGAGGTTTTTGGCCCCAAAAAGATTTTACTAAAGGAGGTGACAAAATGTTTCCTCTACCTTCTTGTTGAAGCACCATTTAATGTTGCCTAGAAGTTGTCCTTTCAATCCAACCTGTTAGAGTTCATGTTGTCCTTGTCTGGTTGTTATGAACTTTTTATGCAAATCTGTATCCTTTGTTAACTCTCCTTGCGCTTATGGTGGCAAGTCCTCCATGGTAGGTAAAACTTGTCGATTAATTTATGTTTTAGTTTTAGATTCTCTACGTTCACTATTGCGTAAATGAGCATATATAGGGGTAAATTAAATCTACATGAATTATCACCTACCTTCTTCAACCCTTCAAAATGACCATATTGTAGAGCTTTGAGCTTCTTATTAGGCCCTTGTAGCCTTTCTTTGTTTAACAACATATCTTTGACACCCACCTTGAATGTCTTCTCAATTCTTCGTTGGTCATGTCGGGCCTTATACTTTTCCCATTACTTCTTTAATGTCTCATGTACTTGAAAATGGATTTGCTTGATCTCATCAATTAAATTTTGAGCCTTTGATTCTTTTTATGTGGTTTTTTCCCTCACTCTTCCCTTTTGTGAATATACAACATATAAGCATGAATGTGGAAAATATTCAAAACATATTTCAAAGGGGACTTACTGGTAGAAGTGTGGAATGCTCTATTATAAGAGTGTTTAATATATATCACATTTTAGTCCTAGGTCTTTGGATGCTTTTCAATGCAATCCATTAAAAGTTGAATTGATGCCTCGTTCACTATTTTTGTCTACCCATCTATTCGTGGATGGAAAGTTGTATATCTCTTCAACTTGGTGCCCATGTTCTCCCAAAGTATAGTCCAAAAGACACTGAGAAATCTAGTATCTCTATTTGAGATGAGGCTCCTTGGTATTCCAAAGTACACCTAGACCTTTCCAAAGAACATGCTTGTTGCATATTGTCCCTTGATGGTCTTCTGACAAGGCATGAGAATGCACATTTTACTAGAACTATCAACTACTACAAAATATACTCATGTCCCTTGTTCATGGAAAACCTCCCAAAAATCCATGGAGATGCTCTCTCATGGTCTAGTAGGTGTAGGTAAGGGATGGTATAAACCTTACTTCCTATCACTTGGCTTGCCAAAACAACAAAGTATGGCTCATCTAATAAGTGAGCTACATCTTACATTTTGGGCCAATACACGTACCTCTGTAAGTTGGCCATTGTCTTCCTAACATTATTCCCTTCAACTTTAGAGGTTTTAGCCTCTTTAATATGTTGCAATATTTCACTTCTAGAAACAAAGAGTTTTTATGGTTTGTAGAGCAGTCCATCCTAGAGAAAATAATCAATGTTATTGTCACATTCTTCTACATGGAGTTGGCCTTGTAGTTGTTGAAATGCCTCATTGAAACCTTAATCTTCTATCTATGCCTCTTTATATGTTTCAAGGGTGAAAGGATCTATGTGCATAAGAGTACCCAAAGCTACGATCTTGGACGTGGGTGGCCTTGAAATCATGTTTGCCAACTTATTAATGCCACCCTTACTATATTTGATGATAAGTTGAAATTGTTGTAAAAACCCCATCCACTTGTAGTGTCTAGTTTCTTGACACTTACTTTGGTACTACAAACACTATAGTGATTGGTGATTGGTTTCCTTTGGTGATTAGTTTCCTTTCCCATCAGGTAGTGCTTATATTTTTAAATAGCTTGAACTAGAGAACATAGTTCCTTGTGATATGTAGTAGTTCATGACGCTACCATGGAACATTTTAGAATGATATCATATAGACTTACCTCCATTTATCAAAGACTGGTCCACTTCAAAGATCTTTTGGGCATTGTGACAACTAGTGCTTGATTGATGTTTCGTTTCAGCTCTACAAAAACTTTCTATTGATTCTTTCCCGATCACTAGAAACTCTTGCCACTCTTTGTTATGGCATGGAGTGGTGCAGATGCAACTCATAAAACTTAAATTGATGTTATAAACTTCAGAGGCACTATATTTCCCCCACAAAGTTCCTGACTTCAATCACAATAGTAGAGTTTTCCCACTTGATGGTGGTCTCCATCTTCTTAGTATTAATCTTGAGATCCCCTTGACCAATCACATAACCCAAATACACCAAGGAATGTTGATAATATTCAAATTTCTTAATGTTTGTTAGCAATTGATGTTTTTTATGGTCTCTAGCACTTTCATGAGATGTGAGATATGCTCTTCCCAAGTAGGGCTATAAACCGATATATATCTAAGTACACTATTACAAATGAAACTAGAAAGAGACATAATACATCATTAATCAAACACAGAAGTGTAACTGGTGCATTACATAAACCAAAATACATTACCAACCATTCACATAAACATTGCCTAATCTTAAAGGTGTTCTTCCAGGTGATTTCTTCTTTTACTCCTAATTGGTAGTATTTCAATTTGAGATATAGCTTAGTGAAGCACTTGGCATGTTGCAATTGATCTAGCAAGTCATTAATTCTAGGTAGAGGGTATTGATTCTTGAGGGGATCTTTTTCAAAGCTCTATGGTCAATGCACATTGTCCAAGTTCCATTCTTCTTGGGTACTATGATGATAGGTGATCTAAAAGGTGATGTATTTGGTCAAATTACTACCCGCTCCATTAGTTTTTGCAACTGTTTATTCACTTCATTTGCTTATAGGATGCATTGTCTATATAGTTTGATGTTTGGCAATGGGAAGTCATGGAATATAACTATATCTCATGCTCCATTTCCTTCTTAGGTGGTAACCCTTTAAGCACTTCAAATATTCTTTGTACACCTTTGAAATATCCTCCATCTGTTGTTTTTTCTCTTCAGTACATCACTCAAGAGATGCCATTACCTTTACTGATTCATCTCTTGGTTGATCATACATTGTTTAGTGATCCTTATTTACATAATTGTTGGGACCCAATTTTGTGCATCATACTCACCTAAGTTATGTTTAATGTGGTGTGTTTGTGTACATGTACTCCTTTGGGATCACTAAGAGAGTTTGGTAGCTCAAATTTAGAAGATGACTCAAATGGGAAATCTTAAGACAGGTATAGGGGTATTGGCACTCTTAGTCAATAATATGTAAATATTTGACACCCTTGATCAAATTTGGTCAAAGACAAGAAGATAAATGGTTAATCTAGAGTCCTTGCATGCAACTAACCACTAGGTTGTGCTTTTACTTCAAAAGTGTGAGCCTAACCACTATATTTCCCATTTGAGTCATCTTCTAAATTTGAGCTACACTACTTTGACACCAACATGATATGTAAATTATCATCGATATTTCACTAGAACATATCATCATAATAGATCTTACAAGATTATGAAATCTCTTTATTATGCAGTGCTTTACTTTAAATTGATATTAAATATTACTAGCCAAGTGCACAAAATACTGATAAGATGAAAACTGAAATGAAAGAAGTTAAAGCAAATAACACACCATTCACATAATGAACACAATATTTATCATGGGAAAACCCAAAATGAGAAAATCAACTAGAAGGTGAATACAATGCCTCGTTTTTTCTTCTTAATTATGAAATGTAAATACAAAGAAAGTGGACTCACTATGATGTTTCCATGGACATTATGGCTTATATGGTTGCTATAATATCTTGTACTTCCTATGTTATACTTCAATATCATACTCCCAATGCTCTTCTCAATTATGGAATATAATCCATATAAGAAGAATGTACCCCTTCCTATCTTGGTGACCCAATATTTAACATGTCTTTATAGAAATATAAGTTAGGGTTAGGGTTTTTGGATATGTCAACTCTGAATTAGAGTTAGGGTTTTGGACCCTTTAGAATCATCTTCAAATTGCAAATGTAATTAGATACACATGTTTGAGCATGGGAGCTAATGTGGCATCCACTTGGTATCATGGTGGTGAGCATAATATGTCAATTTGTGGGAAGCACACATTATTGATATTAACAAGGATTGAGGTAATCTTCTTGTTTTTTTGCATATCTCGATATGTATAATATCATCAAGAGGCTATAAATTCTGTTTGAAAAGATGTCTCCAAAAATTGTCATTTGATGCCTCAAATAGGTTTCATAAGTCTTTTGACTCCAAATCATGAAAATAGGACCTACCTATAGAATGGGCTTGTTGACATGGGAAAAGTGCCCCCTTTAACAAAAGAGGTTCACCTCAATGCGAAGCCCTAATTATACCACTCCCCGTTTGAACACATTATACAACCTGACGAGAACTCTAAATAGTTCTCGTTTTTTTATAGGTTCCATTTAGTAGCTAATTTTACTCATTCGAAAAAATAGTGCTACCAGTAGCACACCATTTTATTTTTGAGATAAAATTACAGATTTTTGAAAACCCATAAAATGTTTTTTCTTATCACATTAAAATAAACAAAATTTAAAAATAAATAAAATAAATTTTTTTGTTTGTTTTGAAATTATTTATTAATATTTCAAAGAAACATAACAATATTAAAAAAAAAAATTAACACAAAATTTATAAACTAAAAACATTTTTAAGACACAATAATTAAAACGCAATTATATATATATATTAAAAATAATTATATAATAAAAAATAAATTTTTTTTTTATTAAAACAAAATTTTTATTTTTTTTGTTATCTAAAAATTGAAATTTTTATTTTAAAAACTAAATTTTTACTCAAATTTTAAAAAAATCATATTAAAATATCAAGAAATTAAAAAAAAAACTTTTAAATTTAAAAAAATCATATTAAAATATTAAGAAATTTAAAAAACTTTTAATTTTTTTGAGAAAGAATATGAAAATTTTTGAAAAAAATATTGGAATTTAAAAACATTAAAAAAACCAAAAAATTAAAAAAACCTAACTAAACCTTAACTACCTGTATCCCCTCCCCTCCTCTGCTCCCCTCCCCACTCCTCACCACCCCTTTTCCTCCCTCGCCTCACGTTCTCTCCTCCCTTCCCCTGTGCNCTCCCTTGCCACCCCACAACTCCCTCTTTCCTCCATCGCCCCCACTCTTTCTCCTCTCCCCCCCGCAACTCCCTCTCCCCTCCACAAGCCCCCTTCTCCTGTCCCCGCCACCCGTAACAACCCCCTCTCCCACCTTATCCACCCCTCTCCATTGCTCTTCGTTCCCCTGCCCCCTCTCTACCCCCTTCTCCCCTCCCTCGCACACCACTTTCGCCCTCCCTCCGTCCCCTGCAGGCACCCATCGAGCAATGACTCAATGCAGTGGGAGAGGGGGTTGCAAGGGGTGGTGGAGGAGGGAGAGGGGGGAGAGGGCGGGGACGGGGAGAGGATAGGGGGCTGCAGGTGGTGGCGAGGGAGGAAGATGGGAAGTGGGGGGAGAGAAGGGGAGGCGGGGAAGGGAAATGGGTGGCGGGGAGTGGAGGAGGGAAGGGGGTGCAAGTAGCTAGGGTTTAGTTAATTTTATTTTAATTATTTAACACACACATATTTTAATAGTTTTGTTTTTAAATTTATTTTATTTTTATTTTTTTTCAATTTTAAATGTTTTTTTTGTTTTTTGTTTTTTAATTTGGTTCAACTTTTTAATTTAAAAAAAAATTAAAACATTTGTTATTTAATAATTAAAAAAGTTCAAAAATTTGAGTTTTTTTTTTAACAAAAAAAATTTCTTAATAAAAAAATCATTTGTATGTAATTTTGTTTTTATTTTATTTTATTTAAATGTTTAAAAAAATTTAAAAAACAGGGAGGGGGAAGTGATAGTCACGAAAGTAGGGAGACCCAATTTTTTAATGCCATGGTTTTAAAAATGTTGCAATGTTAGCACTACTTTTCGATTTGGAGGTTGATTTTAAGATTTTTCGACCAATAATATTGATTGTAAAGTCCGTGCTTTAAAAAAAGTTTAAATTTTAGCATTTGAAAAAACCATTGTGCGGCTAGTAGCATTAGTCTATTAGAAAGGAATCAATATACTTTACCCATCACATTAACATATGTTATATCAGTCTCGGTTAGCTCACACTGCTTCGTTAAATATGACTTGGCATTAATCTTATCCTTATTGATTAATAGGCCCACCATGCTAGGAATGCTTTTAAATACAATTTCCTCGTCAAAACTCATCGTAAGCTCCTCAATTTGAAGCTGTAATACCCACAACTCATGTGAACTCAATGGTTCGCCATTATAATGTTTAGAGCTGTTCAACAACTTGATCACTTCATTGTGATAGAGAGTAGAATTACTCTTCTTGTAATTAATCATTGACATTGAAACATTGATTTCATCGTAAAATGACTACCAAAACGACTCAATAATAGCATCCCTATCAACATCCTTTGATCCTGAGCTAGCAAACATCTTGTATCTTATGTTTCGTAACGTACCATCCTGTCTCAGGCTATTAGTGACACTATCACTACCATAAAGACCTCTTATGTTATTAGTGAATGAATGAAGCATATCATTAGTAACATCACTACCATAAAGACCTCTAATGTTATTAGTAAATGAATGAAGCATGTGATTAGAAGAATGAAGGCCCATACTACCACTACCAACATAATAAGAGGCACCTACCGAGGGAACAAAATAAGAATGAGTTTGAGAGGCCACCATAGAACTAAAAAGTGGCATCGGAGACATTGAGAGGCCTCCATAGAACCCAAAAGAGGCATCAGGTCGAGAGGCAAAAGTATAAACATATCGAACGTACACGGAAGGGATAAATAACAAAGAGGAACCGATGCAAGGGATTGAACGAAGAGATAAAAAAGAAGAACGGACTGAACGAACATATAAACTACTGAGATTTGTCATTGTTTTGTTTCTTTTTTTTGCTATTGTGTTTGAATGAATATTGTGAAAGTCATCTGGCTGTGAGGGTAAGGCTGGCCTACTTCGACTCCTTCAAGGAGACAGTGAAAAGGAACCCTAAAGAGACCCGGGCGCGCTCCCCCTGGTGGGATACAAAAAGCTAGGGGAGTGCTCAGAACATGCAAGGGTCGGGGCTAGGGCAAGGGCACCAAGGGCAAGGGAAGGGGCAAGGGCAAGGGGCTAGCATTAGAGGAAATTTGGGGTCTAAAATGGGCCTTATAAGAAAACGTGCCAAAATAAGTTCTTGTGAGTTGGAATTCAAGAACTAATAGAATTTCAATAAATTAAGTCAACCATTATGGTTGAATTGACATATTTGTCATTAAAAGAAATACTTTTTTTCTTCGTATTTTCGACATATCTCCCTGTGTTTTTATTGAAATTCCGATCGGGAGAGCTCGTTGGATGCGGCATTTGATTTTGCATCCAATGAGTACCCACACTGCATACTTTTGATGGACCATGCTACCCCAAAAACAAGAAATACCTGAAAAAACGTGGTCCATCATCACGTGGTCCATACCTGAAAAAAAATGTCATCATCACGTTTTTTCAGGTATTTCTTATTTTTGGGGTAGCATGGTCCATCAAAAGTATGCAGTGTGGGTACTCGTTGGATGCAAAATCAAATGCCGCATCCAAGGAGCTCTCCCGATCGAAATTTCAGTAAAAACATAGGGAGATATGTCGAAAATACAAACACAAAAAGTAGTTTTTTCTTTCTTCCTCCAAAATTAATAAATATTATTTTATTATTTTAACTATTATTTTATTATTTTCCTTAGGAAGCCCATTTTAGACCCCAAAATTCTTCTAATGCTAGGGAAGGGGCAAGGTTCAAAGAGGCATCAGAATAGGTTCGGGAAGGGTTGGAAAGAGCATCAGAAGGAGTGCGGAAGGTGTTCGGAAGAGCATCAGAAGTAGTTCATAGAAACATCGTCATGGCTGCTGGCTGACTGCTTGAAGCTGGCGACTTTGAGGCTGGGGCATGGCTGACTGCTTGAGTCTGGCGATGGAACGAGGATAAGCATCGAGGTGATGGATAAGTGGCTGACAACAGGCGACTGCTAGAGGCTGGGGCTGGTATAGATCATCATCTAAAGGGGTCAATGAAGGCGGCAACGTAGCTAAGAAGTTTCTTGCTGATAAGTTTAAGTGTAAGGTGAATGACTGAGAGTGCTGGGGTGGCTAGTAAGTGCGATGCGGTAGGTACTTGAGCCTTCGGCAGGTGTATCGGGGCTGGTGAACTCTGGTTTCATTTTATTGTCTGGGAGGTATCCATCGTCTAAAGGGGGCGACTTGGGGGAGGGTGCTTCATTCATTTACTAATAACATTAGAGGTCTTTATGGTAGTGATGTTACTAATGATATGCTTCATTCATTTACTAATAACACAAGAGGTCTTTATGGTAGTGGTAGTGTCACTAATAGCCTGAGACATGATGGTACATTACGAAACATAAGATACAGGATGTTTGCTAGCTTAGGATCAAAGGATGTTGATAGGGATGCTATTATTGAGTCGTTTTGGCAGTCATTTTACGATGAAATCAATGTTTCAATGTCAATGGTTAATTACAAGAAGTGTAATTATACTCTCTATCATAATGAAGTGATCAAGTTGTTGAACAACTCTAAACATTATAATGGCGAACCATTGAGATCACATTCGAATTGAGGAGCTTAAGATGAGTTTTGACGAGGAAAGTGTATTTAAAAGCATTCCTAGCATGGTGGGCCTATTAATCAATAAGGATAAGATTAATGCCAAGTCATATTTAACGAATCAGTGTGAGCTATCGAGACTGATATAACATATGTTAATGTGATGGGTAAATATACGCTGTAATACGCGGTAATATGGGTAAATATACGCGGTAAGTCGATTCGCAATCGAACAAAACAAAGATGAAAATTTGGATTGAGCATTTCTTCAATGTGAAAGTGATAGCGATGAACAGTTATTGCCGTTTTCTATTCAAGGGTTTATTTTAAGGCTATTGTTAACAACAATATGAGTTTTTAAGGAAATGATTGTATTTTTAAACTTGAAATAAAAAAAAAAACGTGCTACCCTATGATCACTTTTGAATTTGAAGGTTGGTTTTCATGCTTTTCACAAAGAAAAATGGATTTATAAGCCTAGAGTTCTCATTGTGAGTATATAGCTCTCATAAGGTTGTGTAATGTGTTTTTGGTATAAAAAATCCTAGTATGCAGAATGCAATTAATCCTATCTATCATAGGTAGGGGACAAATCTATTACAAAAATACAAGACAATAATTACAATTATGTTAATTACTCTCAAAACAAAAAATATTTTAAAAATGTTGCAATGTTAATTACACACATTTTTTAATAGTTTTGTTTTTAAATTTATTTTATTTTAAATTTTTTTCAATTTTAAATGTTTTTTTTTTTTTTTTTATAAATTTGGTTAAACTTTTTAATTTTAAAAAATAAATTAAAACATTTATTATTTAATAATTAAAAAAAGTTCAAAAATTTGAGAAAGTTTAAAAAAAAAAATATTTCTTAATAAAAAAATTAGTTGTATATAATTTTGTTTTTATTTTATTTTTTTTCAATGTTTAAAAAAATTTAAAAATCGGGGAGGGGGAAGTGATAGTCACGAAAGTGGGGAGACCCAATTTTTTAAAGCCATGGTTTTAAAAATGTTGCAATGTTAGCACTACTTTTCGATTTGGAGGTTGATTTTAAGATTTTTCGACCAATAATATTGATTGTTAAGTCCATGCTTTAAAAAAAGTTATAATTTTAGCATTTGAAAAAACCAATGTGCAGCTAGTAGCATTAGTTTTATATTCAAGGGTTTATTTTAAGGCTATTGTTAACAACAATATGAGTTTTTAAGAAAATGATTGTATTTTTAAACTTGAAATAAAAAAACGTGCTACCAGTAGGATCACTTTTGAATTTAAAGGTTGGTTTTGATGTTTTTCACAAAAAAAATGGATTTATAAGCCTAGAGTTCTCATTGTGAGTATATAGCTCTCATAAGGTTGTATAATGTGTTTTTGGTATAAAAAATCCTAGTATGTAGAATGCAATTAATCCTGTCTATCATAGCTAGGGGAGAAATCTATTACAAAAATACAAGACAATAATTACAATTAATCCTATCTATCATTTTAATTAATGCTAGATTTAAGTTTTAAAAGACTTGGAAGTATCCATATTATAAAATATTTTAAATTTATTATATCTCGAGATAACCCTTTTAAATCTTAACCAAGGTGATATTTTTATGGAGTCTATGATTCTCAAATAAAAATAAAAATATGATATATAAGTATCAACGACTTCTATAGGTCCAACTCAACCATAATGGTTGACCAAAACACTTATATTCTTTTGGTTTGAGAAATCTTACTCGTTGCACACTTGTCCATGGCACATTTTTTTACAAAGCCCATTTTTGACCCCAAGTTTCCTCTAATAAGTTAGAAGCTACATGGAATTCCAAATATTATTGTAAGTGATAGAGATCCAATTTTCACTAATAAGTTTTGAAAGGAGATAATTTCCTATTTGGGAGCTCAGTTGACTCACAACACCTCTTACCATCCTCAATATGATGGGAAAATTGAGATTGTGTATCAATTCCTAGAAGGTTATCTTCGTTGCTTTTCACATGATAAACAAACATAATGAGTCAAGTGGTTTACCTTAGTATAATGGAGGTACAAGAAATATTTCCATGCTTCATACAAAAATGTCTTCATTTATGGCACTTTATGGCTATCATCCTCCTTCCATCAAATAATCCTTGAAAGAGAAATCTAAGGTTCAAGCAATGGAGGATCACATAGATCACTAACAAGAGGTTCTCCAACTATTCAAAGATAACTTGACTATATCAACAAATAAGATGAACAACAGGTGGATCAACATTGTAGTGAAAAGAAATTTGAAGTGGGGGATTAGGTATTTTTTAGGCTACAGCCATAAAAACGATATACCTCAAGCATAAAAAAGGACAATAAACTAGCAACTAAGTACTATGGTTCCTATAAGATGCTGCAATGGATTGAAAGTACGGATTACAAATTGTAGTTTCCTCCATCTTCACATGTACATCCAATCTTCCATGTTTGTTTCCTAATGAAGGTAATTGGTGACAAGATTCCAATCCAAACTATTTTACTAGAGATTGGTGAAGAAAGGAAATTGATACTAGAGCTTGAAACAATCATTGAAACAAGGATCAAGCAATTGTGAAATTACGAATCTATTGATTACTTCATAAATTGGAAGAACTTTCCAATACAAGAGGCAACATGGGAAGATGAGTTATTCATGTAGAAACATCCAGAGTTAATTAAGTGTTGAGGACAACACTTGTTTGCAAGGGAGAGACATGCTAATCCCTATATACCATGCCAATACATTTATGTTATTATATTGGTATTGTATTTACTCATCGGTTAGGACCTTAATTGTACTTTTATGGTCAACTAGAATTATAATTTCATATATATATAGAATTTTTTTCCAAGGAAAAAAATATTTTATTAATATAGAATAACATTGGCTGTCCATGGAGGACTTACATCATAACTCCATGAGCTATAATTTCATTCAAGAATTCTACATTAAGTCTTCCTTACATAATAGAAAACACAACTAAAGCAAAATATTTTATTAATATAGAATAACATTGGCTGTCCATGGAGGACTTACATCATAGCTCCATGAGCTATAATTTCATTCAAGAATTCTACATTAAGTCTTCCTTACATAATAGAAAAAACAACTAAAGCTATTTTCCTGCTAAATTTTTCACTTTACAAAAATGGTCCTGTGTAATTCTTTCCTCTGGAAAAACCGAAAGAACTAAGTATTTTTCAAAAACCATAGCTATTGCGGGATTTGGCTCCCATTTTGTTCCTCTTCAATGAGTGTTCCTGGGGCCAATAATAACACACTCTTAGAAAGTGCATTTGCCTCTTCGTTCAACTCCTTGTATACATGGTTGAAGGAAATGAAGCCAAACCTTTCTATTTGTTTTCTGATTGCCTCAAGTAAATGGCGCAAGTGAGGATCTTTGATCTGTATTTTGTTTTTTTCCCAGTCTATGACCATTTTTGAGTCCCCAATTATCTGTAAATTGGGAGTTTTCTGAACCAGTGTTGTCTTGAGAATGACCCAAAGTGCTGATGAATATACCTCATTGTTTGAACAATGTCCCAAACCATACTTAATTAGAATATGCACCTCCCTTGAAAGATACAAAATTGATTTGGATCTTCCTAAAGGTGGGTCTCCTTGGCTAGCTCCGTAAAAAAATCCCAATGGTATTTTTTTATTATCAATGTTGGGTTCTTTTATCACTCATTTCCTTTTCTTCTTTTCCATAGTTTTATACTCCCTTCTCCACTGCACAATCATGGCATACGTTACCTCAATTGGAATTTTGTGATCCTGAAAAATGGCTAAATTTCTTGCCCACCATATGCCATCAATAAATAGGGAAGGGAAAGCATCGTACCGATGGATTTTTCCACTAGCTTCTATGATCCGAATTTCAGGGGGCATATGGTCTAAATTCAGATGTATAAGTCATAAAAGAATTAAGTGGATTGGCCAACCTCTCCCATTCATCATAAAAGCATTAAATGGAGAGGCCACCCTCTTCCATCCATGGTATTTGACAACCCATGGTTTTGTTCCATGGTATGGCTTCAAGGAACATTGTACCTCACCCATCCATGGTATTTGACAACCCATGGCTTTGGCCCATGGTATGGCCCTAAGGCACATTGTAATAATGTTATAAAAATGCTCTATGCCTTCTCAATAAAGCATTCAAGTATTTTTGGCATCCTACATTGGGTATTATTTTGTGTTAATATTTTGCATTATTGGTTTTGGGTGCTTTTCTTAGTATTGTTTGAGGGGTGAGGATCAAAGAACCCTATTTGAGCCTCACCCCTCTCCATGCGGCATATTTAATCTGTGTTTCTTTGTTTAGTCTATTCACATCCTAGATCCTGCTAATCTATCTTTCTCACAGTTGGTCCATTATGCTATCTATTCTCCTCCTCTCTCAGCATCCAAGCTTCTTGGGTCTCAGTCCACAAGATCAGGATTGAGGTAATCTTCTTGATATATCTTGATATGTATAATATCATCAAGAGGCTATAAATTTTGTTTGAAAAGATGTCTCCAAAAATTGTCGATTGATGCCTCAAATAGGTTTCATAAGTCTTTTGACTCCAAATCACGAAAATAGGACCTACCTATAGAATGGGATTGTTGAGATGGGAAAAGTGCCCCCTTTAATAAAAGAGGTTCACCTCAATGAGAAGTCCTAATTATACCACTCCATGTTTGAACACATTATACAAGTTGACGATAAGTCTAAATAGTTCTCGTTTTTTTATATGTTCCATTTAGTAGCTAATTTTACTCCTTATTCGAAAAAATAGTGCTACTAGTAGCACACCATTTTATTTTTGAGATAAAATTACAAATTTTTGAAAACCCATAAAATATTTTTTCTTAATCACATTAAAATAAACAAAATTTAAAAATAAATAACTTTTTTTGTTTTAAAATTATTTATTAATATTTAAAAAAAATAACAATATTAAAAAAAAACCAAAATTTAACACAAAATTTATAAACTAAAAACATTTTTAAAACACAATTATATATATATATTAAAAATAATTATATAATAAAAAAATAAATTAATTTTTTTTATTAAAATGAATTTTTTTATTTTTTTTATTATCTAAAAATTGAAAATTTTATTTTAAAAACTATTTTTTTACCAAATTTAAAAAAAAATCATATTAAAATATTTAGAAATTGAAAAAAAACATTTAAATTTTAAAAATTCATATTAAAATATTAAGAAATTTAAAAAACTTTTAATTTTTTTTGAAAAAAAATATTGGAATTTAAAAATATTAAAAAAAAAAAAAACCTAACTAAACCTTAACTACCTGTGTCCCCTCCCCTCCTTTGCTCTCCTCCCCACTACAGCTTTTCCTCCCTTGCCTCACCTTCTCTCCTCCCTTCCCCTCCGCCCACTCCCCCTTTCCATCCCTTGCCACCCCACAACTCCCTCTCCCCTCCATGCCCCCTCCCCCCTCTCCTGTCCCCGCCACCCCTTGCAACCCCCTCTCCCACCTTATCCACCCCTCTCCACTGCTCTCCGCTCCCTTGCCCCCCTCTCTGCCCCCTTCTCCCCTCCCTTGCATGCCACTTTCACCCTCCCTCCATCCCCTGCGGGCACCCATCGAGCAACGACTCAATGCAGTGGGAGAGGGGGTTGCAAGGGGTGGCGGGGGAGGGAGAGGGGGGAGAGAGCGGGGACGGAGAGGGGATAGGGGGCTGCAGGGGGTGGCGAGGGAGGAAAATGGGAGGTGGGGGGGGAGAAGGGGAGGCGGGGAGTGGAGGAGGGAAGGGGGTGCAAGTAGCTAGGGTTTAGTTAATTTTATTTTAATTCTTTAACATGCACATATTTTAATAGTTTTGTTTTAAAATTTATTTTATTTTTAATTTTTTTCAATTTTAAATGTTTTTTTTGTCTTTTAATTTCGTTCAACATTTTAATTTAAAAAAAAAATTAAAACATTTATTATTTAATAATTCAAAAAATTCAAAAAATTGAGAATGTTTTTTAACAAAAAAATATTTCTTAATAAAAAAAATCATTTGTATGTAATTTTGTTTTTATTTTATTTTATTTAAATGTTTAAAAAAAATTAAAAAACAGGGAGGGAGAAGTGATAGTCACGAAAGTGGGGAGACCCAATTTTTTAACGTCATGGTTTTAAAAATGTTGCAATGTAAGCACTACTTTTTGATTTGGAGGTTGATTTTAAGATTTTTCGACCAATAATATTGATTGTTAAGTCCATGCTTTAAAAAAAGTTTAAATTTTAGCATTTGAAAAAACCAATGTGTGGCTAGTAGCATTAGTTTTATATTCAAGGGTTTATTTTAAGGCTATTGTTAACAACAATATGAGTTTTTAAGGAAATGATTGTATTTTTAAACTTGAAATAAAAATACGTGCTACCGGTAGGATCACTTTTGAATTTGAAGGTTGGTTTTGATGTTTTTCACAAAGAAAAATGGATTTATAAGCCTAGAGTTCTCGTTGTGAGTATATAGCTCTCATAAGGTTGTATAATGTGTTTTTGGTAAAAAAAATCCTAGTATGCAAAATGCAATTAATCTTATCTATCATAGCTAGGGGACAAATCTATTTCAAAAATACAAGACAATAATTACAATTATGTTAATTACTCTAAAAAAAATCAATTTAAAAATGTTGCAATGTTAGTTACACATATTTTAATAGTTTTGTTTCTAAATTTGTTTTATTTTTAATTTTTTTCAATTTTAGATGTTTTTTTTGTTTTTTTTTGTTTTAGTTTGGTTCAACTTTTTAATTTAAAAAAAAATTAAAACATTTATTATTTAATAATTAAAAAAATTCAAAAATTTGAGAATTTTTTTAACAAAAATATATTTCTTAATAAAAAAATTAGTTGTATGTAATTTTGTTTTTATTTTATTTTATTTAAATGTTTAAAAAAATTTAAAAAATAAGGAGGGGAAAGTGATAGTCGAGAAAGTGGGGAGACCCAATTTTTTGACCCAATGGTTTTAAAAATAATGCAATGTTAGCACTATTTTTCGATTTGGAGGTTGATTTTAAGATTTGTCGACCAATAATATTGATTGTTAAGTCCATGCTTTAAAAAAAGTTTTAATTTTAGCATTTGAAAAAACCAATGTGTGGCTAGTAGCATTAGTTTTATATTCAAGGGTTTATTTTAAGGCTATTGTTAACAACAATATGAGTTTTTAAGGAAATGATTGTATTTTTAAACTTGAAATAAAAAAACGTGCTACATGTAGGATCACTTTCGAATTTGAAGGTTAGTTTTGATGTTTTTTCACAAAGAAAAATGGATTTATAAGCCTAGAGTTCTAGTTGTGAGTATATAGCTCTCATAAAATTGTATAATATGTTTTTGGTATAAAAAATCCTAGTATGCAGAATGCAATTAATCCTATCTATCATAACTAAGGGACAAATCTATTACAAAAATACAAGACAATACTTATAATTATGTTAGTTACTCTCAAAACAAAAATCAATTTAAAAATGAATACACATATGCGAGTATTGAATGATTAATGACAACAAAGGTTAAGAATAGTTTGTCCATACATTTATCATCTCACGAAGCATAATAAAAAAATGAAATAATAAAATATACCATATAAAAGAATAATCTACACCAACAAAATACACTCTTATAAAGAATATAAAAAGAGAAATAAGCATAAGATTCTTATTCTAATGCTTAAAAACACAAAGTCCAAATTTTCATGTAACATTTTTTTGAAAGCTTCTTTTCATTGAAATCGCAAAACAATAATTTTACGAAAATTTAATGTGCAAAATCCTTTTTCTTTTTCTTTTTTCTTTTATACAATTTAGAAGATAATTCTCCAACACTCATGAGTTTCTTTCTTAAATATGACTGTTTATATTTACTTTTTCCCTATTAACAAAAATATTTTAAATATTTATTTAAGCTCTCGAATACCTTGAGATTTCTCATTTAAATAGGTTGACCACCGTTCATGTTGGTTATAAATACTCATGATGCACTTAAGTATCAATTTCTCTAATATGACTTTATAATGAGTATATTAATATGACTTTATAATGAGTATATTCCTTTGTCATGTGATTCAAAATGGGCTAATATATGATTTGTCATTTAGTTTTGTTTTTTTTTTGGAATAACACCTTTCTCAATTCAAATAGAATGTTCTTTTGGAATCACACTCTTTTTATATGAAGAAATTTAGGGTTCTTGAAAACTTACTACATGATTAAGAAGATTTTTGATTTTTTTTTTTTTTTTTTTTTTTTTTTTTTTTTTTTTTTTTGAGAAGGTCTTAAAATTGATGTTCAAAATTTTGTGGTAGAATGTTTGGTTTTTCAACATAATAAATGAGAGATAATCAAGATACAAGGTTTTATATAGTCATTAGTCATACCAAGTTAACGTTTTGAAGAGGTGTAAATGGATTTTATCACAAGTCTACTAATTCATAACAAAATATTGTCATCATGGTAGTAGTAGATTGATTTAGAAAGTATGTCAATTTCTCCTTTTTTTAATGTCATCCTTTTAAATGTAGTAAAATATTTGCATAATTCATGCAAATAGTCACTGATTAGAGGAAATTTGGGGTCTAAAATGGCCTCTTAAGGAAAAAACAAAAAAAAAACCACATCACATTATAAATATGTCATGTCACAATATGTCCAATGAAAGTCAGCCTATATTTTCTCATTAATGGTAGTTGCCAAGTATGTTGGGTTAATGTAGAGTTAAGAGATGAAGGTTAAAAAAATTAATGAGAAGTTTGGATTCTTGTGAACACACAATAAATGATATAATGGTACTATTTTTAAATTTATATTATAATTGATTTATTTATTTTAATCAATGTACCACTACTTTTGATGTATTTAATAAAACTTGAAACTCAAATATATTTATATATTTAAATTACAAAGAAAAATAAAATTACAATAATATTAAAAATAAAAAAAGACTATTATTATTGCACGGAGAGGAGATGTTGTAACACAACGTAACTTTACAAAAAATAAAAAGTTAAAAAAGGCCCTCATAAAATAAAAATATTAAAAGTAATTAAAAAAATTCATGTATGCCTATAAAATAAAAGATCAAAACTTAAACATGAATTTATAAAGCAAAAGAGTTCAAAATTTTTGAGGTGTAATTTAAAAAAAAATTAAGATAAAAAATATTTACACCACAAGAAATTGGATCCCTAGGGGTGCTTGATTATCAGTTTAACATAGATCTACCTTGTTTTAATATAATTTTTATATTAAAATTTAAGTGTGTTCATATATATATATGTGTGTGTGTGTGTGTGTACCCGCGCGGGTGTGAGAGAAAATTTACAATATATACAATAAAATCAATAAACACGATCTATTCTTATATCTTTTATCATTAGCTAAATATGTTATATATTTTAATTAGTTAAAAATGCATCCTTTAATAAAATCTATTTTTTACTTTTATTTTTCACTATTGTTTTAATTTTTAGGAAATGTAGCAATTAAATATATTTAAATTTTTTAAAAGAGGTATTAATTGGTAATATTAGAAATACTACATGTTTTTATTTAGTATTTCAAGAAAACCTTATTTAAAATTAAATATTAAAAACACATATTAATTATGTAAACGCTTTTAGTATTTCAAAAACATTACACTATCATTTTAATTAATGCTAGATTTAAGTTTTAAAGGACTTGGAAGTATCCATATTATAAAATATTTTAAATTTATTATATCTCAAGATAACCCTTTTAAAGCTTAACCAAGGTGATATTTTTATGGAGTTTGTGATTCTCAAATAAAAATATGATACATAAGTATGAACGACTTCTATAGGTCCAACTCAACCATAATGGTTGACCAAAATACTTATATTCTATTGGTTTGAGAAATCTTACTTGTTGCACACTTGTCCATGGCACATTTTTTTAGAAAGCCCATTTTTGACCCCAAGTTTTCTCTAATAAGTTAGAAGCTACATGGAATTCCAAATATTATTGTAAGCGATAGAGATCCAATTTTCACTGATAAGTTTTGAAAGGAGATAATTTCCTATTTGGGAGCTCAGTTGACTCACAACACCTCTTATCATCCTCAATATGATGGGAAAATTGAGATTGTGAATCAATTCCTAGAAGGTTATCTTCGTTGCTTTGCACATGATAAACAAACATAATGAGTCAAGTGGTTTACCTTAGTATAATGGAGGTACAAGAAATATTTCCATGCTTCACACAAAAATGTCTTCATTTATGGCACTTTATGGCTATAATCTTCCTTCCATCAAATAATCCTTGAAAGAGAAATCTAAGGTTCAAGCAATGGAGGATCACATAGATCACTAATAAGAGGTTCTCCAACTATTCAAAGATAACTTGACCATATAAACAAATAAGATGAACAACAGGTGGATCAACACTGTAGTGAAAATAAATTTGAGGTGGGGGATTGGGTATTTTTTAGGCTACAACCATACAAAAAATATACCTCAAGCATAAAAAAGGACAATAAACTAGCAACTAAGTACTATGGTTCCTATAAGGTGTTGCATAGGATTGAAAGTATGGATTACAAATTGTAGTTTCCTCCATCTTCACATGTACATCCAAACTATTTTACTAGAGATTGGTGAAGAAGGGAAATTAATACTAGAACCTGAAACAATCCTTAAAACAAGGATCAAGCAATTGTGAAATTACGAAGCTACTGAGTACTTCATAAAGTGGAATAACTTTCCAATACAAGAGGCAACATGGGAAGATGAGTTATTCATGTAGAAACATCCAGAGTTAATTAAGTGTTGAGGACAACACTTGTTTGCAAGGGAGAGGCATGTTAATCCCTATATACCATGCCAATACATTTATGTTATTATATTGGTATTGTATTTACTCATCGGTTAGGACCTTAATTGTAATTTTATGGTCAACTATAATTATAATTTCATATATATATATAATTTTTTTCCAAGGAAAAAAATATTTTATTAATATAGAATAACATTGACTGTCCATGGAGGAATTACATCATAGCTCCACAAGCTATAATTTAATTCAAGAATTCTACATAAAAGTATTCCTTGCATAATAGAAAAAAACAACTAAATCTATTTTCCTGCTAAATTTCTCACTTTACAAAAATGGTCCTGTGCAATTCTTTCCTCTTGAAAAACTGAAAGAACTAAGTATTTTTCAAAAACCATAGCTATTCCAAGATCTGGCTCCCATTTCGTTCCTCTTCGATGAGTGTTCCCAGGGCCAATAATAACACACTCTTAGAAAGTGCATCTGCCTCTTCATTCAACTCCTTGTATACATGGTTGAAGGAAATGAAGCCAAACCTTTCTATTTGTTTTTTGATTGCCTCAAGTAAATGGTGCAAGTGAGGATCTTTGATCTATATTTTGTTTTTTCCCCGTATATGACCATTTTTTAGTCCCCAATTATCTGTAAATTGGGAGTTTTCCGAACCATTGTTGTCTTGAGAACGACCCAAAGTTCTGATGAATCCGCCTCATTGTTTGAGTAGTGTCCCAGACCATACTTAATTAGAATCTGCACCTCCTCTGAAAGATACAAAATTGATTTGGATCCTCCCAAAGGTGGGTCTCCTTGGCTAGCTCCATAAAAAAAGCCCAATGGTATTTTTTATTTATCAATGTTGGGTTCTTTGATCACTCACTTCCTTTTCTTCTTTTCCATAGTTTTATACTCCCTTGTCCACTGCACAATCATGGCATATGTTACCTCAATTGGAATTTTGTGATCCTGAAAAATGGCTAAATTTCTTGCCCACCACATGCCATCAATAAATAGGGAAGGGAAAGCATCGTACCGATGGATTTTCCACCAGATTTTATGATCCGAATTTCAGGGGGCATATGGTCTAAATTTAGATGTATAAGTCATAAATGAATTAAGTGGAGAGGCTAACCTCTCCCATTCATCATAAAAGCATTAAATGGAGAGGCCACCCTCTTCCATCCATGGTATTTGACAACCCATGGTTTTGTTCCATGGTATGGCTTCAAGGCACATTGTACCTCACCCATCCATGGTATTTGACAACCCATGGATTTGGCCCATGGTATGGTCCTAAGGCACATTGTAATAATGTTATAAAAATGCTCTATGCTTTCTCAATAAAGCATTCAAGTATTTTTGGCATCCTACATTGGGTCTTATTATTTTGTGTTAATATTTTGTGTTATTGGGTTATTGGTTTTGAGTGCTTTTCATAGTATTGTTTGAGAGGTGAGGATCAAAGAAACCTATTTGAGCCTCACCCCTCTCCATGTGGCATATTTAATCTGTGTTTCTTTGTTTAGGCTATTCACATCCTAGATCCCGCTAATCTATCTTTCTCACAGCTGGTCCATTATGCTATCTATTCTCCTCCTCTCTCAGCATCCAAGCTTCCTGGGTCTCATCCCACAAGATCAGGATCATTCTACAACTTTGTTCTAGATAGGTTCCATCGGCAAGTCCGCGCTGCTCAGTTATTGAGAGGCCACTTTCCATATGCCCCCTGCATAAGGGCATGAAGCAAATAAGTGAGGTGAAGTTTCACAACATGATTGACATAATACACAATATCATGGTCCTTCCCATCCTCATTTCAACAAGTTTTCCAAAGTTAGCATTTTATTTTTTAAAGCTAACCAAAGCATTATCTTTGCCTTCATGGAGCCTACAGTTTTCCAGATAGTATTCCACCAACATTGCTTTTCTCCAGATAAATATTCAATAGCTTGAACTTCATACCCCAATTTTGCTGTAAAATCACATGTCAAACAATTTTTTGTTCATACCAACTTGTTAGGTTCACTATCTTCCAAGGTGATGAAGTTGGAATTCAATGTGTTTATTAAACCTGACCATTATGTAACGGCTTCATTCACAAACCCGAGATTTTGAGTGATTTTCCACTCATCGCCATCTATTCCTTGGGAGGATGTGATCTTTGTGTTTGATAAAGTTTTTATATTCTTCCTCCTTAGCAATGAAACTGTGTTTGAAGATAGATAGTAAGCACCACCGTATCCAACCCATGGATCATCCCCTAATCAGACACTCTTTCCATCTCCAATTTTCCACATCGTCCATTTTCCTATTAGAGGGAAATAGAGCACCAATGCTTTCCAACCGACTGAACCTCCTTTGTGACTTTTTTCTTGACTTCTAAACCATTCTATTATTGAAGAATTTGGACAATATTTGGAGGTCATTGTTTTTCCGCATAGAGTGTTGGTGTTTACCGTTAATCTCCATAGGGATTTTGCTGCAAGAGTTTGACAGAATAAATAGGGGTTCTTTATCCCCCATGGTCCCAATAAGAAAATCACATCTTACGTATCTTCGTCAGAATTCCTTTCTGAATTTATGCAATGGATGCCCAATATACCGATATAATATGTAGTACCACTTTTAGAAGTGTCATACGCCTGCCTCTAGAGAGATATTTGTTGGCCCAACATGAGATGCGAGATTCCACCTTCTTATATAACCAAATACAATCATTAAAGGAGTAGGAATTGGTCCTAAGGAAGAACCCCAAGTATTTGAAACCTTCATTCACAAAGCTAAGAGTATAAGCAACTTCTGTCCTGAACCTTTGTTGTAACTCTGAGGGAACTTTATTTAAGGCTAGACTTGATTTGTCCATATTGATTTCCATACTTGTATCCTTACTATACAGATGTAGGATATGTTCTATTGTATGCATATTTTCTAAAGTTCCTTCACCCATCATTAGCACATCATCCACAAAAAATATCTGTGTTAGTTCCACGATCTAAGCGACTAAAACCCCTTTAGTGAACCTTCTCTTTTTTCTTGGTGTACCGATTTGCTCAAAGCTTCTGCTACTAGTAAGAATAAGAAGGGAGAGAGAGTACATCCCCGATGGAATCCTCTTGATGGCCTAAAAAATGAGGATGGAGGTCCGTTGATTAACACCATAAAGGATGTCGAGGTTACACAACCCATGATCCAATTCACTAGATCAATCGAGAAGCCCATATGGATAAGCAATAATCGTAAGAATTTCCAATTGACTCGATCATAAGCTTTAGACAAATCAAGTTTTAGAGCAAAAGCGTTTAACTTGTTCTTGTTTATCGAATGAATTGCTTATTGGGATAATGAGACTGCATCATGTATTTGTCTATCAAACAAAAAACCAAACTACTCTTCTAAGACGATCTGGATTAGGATCGACTTTAACCTTTGTGCAATAATTTTGGAAATTATTTTATAGATTGAATTACAGCAATAAATTAGTCTGAAATCTCCTAAGGTAGTGGGTTTTTGTTTCTTTGGGATCAAGGCAAAAAAAGTGGAGTTCATTGATCCCAGTATCTTTCCAGAATGTTGATATTCTCTTACAACCTTCAAAAAATCTTCCTTTATTAATTCATAGAAACCCAAGAATAATCCTACTGAAAAACCATCGATCCCTGGGAACTTCCCTTTTTGAAGTAAATGTACTATACTACATGATTCTTCTTATGTAACTTCATTTGTTAAGGAAGCATTCATTTCATTTGTTATAGATTTTGGGAAAAGTCTTAATACCTGTAAAATTTCTTGGATCGGGAATCCCTCTATTTAACTAAAAAGGGTTTTAAAATAAGAGACCCCTACTTCACATTTTTCTTTGAAAGATCTTATGTTGAGACCTTGTTCATTCTGAATTTTCGTTATAGTATTTGCATTTTTCCTGCAAGAAGCAAATCTGTGAATGAATTTGGTATTGTTCTCTCCTTCGGCTATAACCAAATTTATCTTCTTTTAAGCCTCCATATCTGTTCTTTGTTGTCTAGAAGAATAGTGTGATGGACTTCCATTTCTTTCAATTTATTTAGTTCCTCTTTAGAAGAAAAAAAACCCATGCTTTGTTCTCCCTATACAATTCCTTGATCCCTTCTTCTACCTTCTTTAACTTGGTTTGCTGTTGTGCACACAAATTATTCCCCCATTCCTTAGAGGCAGTTTTCACATTGGCCATATTATTCATTATTAGTTGCATATATGTCACAAAAGGGTTGGTATTAAAAGGGGACCAAGTTTCCTCTATCAATTTTTTGTAATCCTCTTCTTTCAACCATATCGGGTTAAACTTAAAGGGAGAAGTTGTTTTCTTTTCCTATATGTCAGTTAAAAAAATTATGGGATTGTGATCATGAATTCCTCCATCTTCTACCCATGAGGCTATTGTAATAAGACTTGAGTTTAAATTCTCTGATACCAAGAAACGATCCAATCTTTTTGAGATTGCATTTTCCCCACTTCTCCTATTCCTCGAGGCTAGTTCCAATTTTTTCGGTTTTACATGGACAAGTCATTTTGAGTCGAAGAGAGTAATGAAGAAGTTAGTTAGGGATTCTAATCGAGCAAGCTTCCCCCATACTTCTCTCTCAGAAACTGTTAGATTTATATCTCCACCTAGTACCAAATTGCAGTCGTCCCATAGTCTATTAGGTGATAAATTTTCCCAAAAATATCTTCGATTGTGAAACGACCCATATACATTCAGTATCGTAAGGTATACTCTGGTGGTAATAACCTTGAGAACCATCTTCAACAAATTATCGAGATTAGAAGCATCGAACTTCTTTAAGGATGGGCTCCAAGCTAAAATCAACCCTTCAGAATGTCCATCCGAATCGATGTATGCAAAAGACCAATGTTTTAAAAAGGGCTCTAGAACCTTCTGAGCATTTTTGCCTTCATACATTGTTTATTGTAAGAGGATAATCAAAGGCTTCATAGTAGATATCATCCTCTTGAGGGAATTTATTTTGGGAGCCCCGTAGCCCCCTTACATTCTAAGAAAGACACAACATTAGTTATCCCTAGGAAGGGTGTTTCTCGCTCCAAGGGCCCCGTTTATTGTTGTTTGTTTTCCATCTTTGATGTCTAACATGATTTGTTTTTTAGCTTTTGTTAGATGATACTTTCTTCCCAGGATAAATTTGGACGGAACGTCTTGTTTTATCCCTCCAAAAATTACTTCTTCATTTCCCGCCAAAGAGGCCACCCTAGCCCTAGTGTTGTAGACTTTAGTGTTTTCCAACTAAGTGATTTTTTCTTTTGCACTAGCGACTGAAAGTTTTCATGAAGATTAGTTTACTGACAAGACATTTTTTATGGAATTATTGGGGGAAGGAAAAGTACTCGGCACCAGAACATTCTCTACTTCCTGTGGAACTGTCAACAAAGAAGTATTGACATGAGAGACTGCTATAGAGACATCACACTTACTGGTGGGAGAAACTAACGTGATTTCCACCAAATTGCATGGATCAACGTTGTGGTCATGCTCCTTTGGTGCATTCTATCCGTCATCTTTTTCCTCATTCCCGACCTGCTCCTTCTTCTGTATCATCCCCTCCATTTTTTAACCCATATCTTTCTTCGATTTTGAGCATTCGGAGCAGGGAAATAGAACTCTCGAATTATATGACATTTCTATAACCAAAGCATTTGAATGGAATTTTTCAGTAATCCTTTCCTTGATTCCAAATGCTTCCATATATTTACAGCTTTATTTCTTCATATAATCCATTGCGGAGGTCCATTTCTACCAATATTTTTGCACGTTGTCTGTCAGTCTTAATCTCCCAGTTTTCCTCCAAGGAAATGAATCTTCCAATCTTATTGTTGATCGCCTCTAGTACTGGTTTTTGCACAAATATCATGGGAAACCTCAACAAGATAACCCATACCTGTTGCAAATTTTGAGGATGTCTTCTTGTGTCATAATCAACCTACCACCTTTTTAGTATTAATACAGATGTGCCCCAACTCCAATTTCGTTTAAGTAATCTATGTTTATCCAGTTTCGAATGAACTATGAATAGTATCGTTCCCCAATTGGTTTCCATCCAATTACATAAGGAGGTTTCTCTAATGTGTTGACCAAAGAACCTTCCAACTAAGGCTGAAGTTAGGTATTCTGGAATTTCATTGATTCCAATCTCCTATCCTACCACTAATACCTCTAGTTCCTTTTTTTTCTCGAGACTCTTTCCTACGCCTGGTTTTATATTCAATTTCATTTTTCGATGTACCATATTCATCGTTGTTTGGAATGGGGAATAAATGCAACTCTTCCCCAGGGACAATTGACTGCATTCGTCCGAGTGAATCCTTGAACTTGCTGCGACACCTTATCTCATCATCTGTTTTGGAGGGCTGAGCTTATCCAGCATGTACGTTCATGCTGGATAAGCCAGCTGGCTGGCGTGGGTCAAAGAGTTCATGGACGGAGTCCCTCCCGGATGCCAGATTTTTTTGAAACTTCCGGCTGTAGCCCAATTTAATGAAGGTTGTACCAAGCGGCAGCTTGGGTGTCCTCTCAGCCATCACCCATGTCCCGAGGAGCAGAAGGCACCATTCCACAGCTACTATGCCCTCTCTCACTGCCAATCATCAACTGGCTTCGGATGTGGGTGCTGGCAATGGCCATGCTTCAGTTTCTGTGAGGTCTTCTCTTAATTGCAAGATAGTTTACATTGCTCGCAACCCTCGAGATTCCTTCGTTTCCCTTTGGAAATTCTACAACAGACTTACTGGATAGGGGTCTCTTTATTTGGAAGGAGATCTCAACAAGGAAATGGTGTTTGATGCGTTTTGCTCTGGATTTTACTATGGCGGCCCGTTTGCCGAGAGCGTTCCGAGTTATTGGCATGAAAGCAAGGGCAATCCGAATCAGGTGTTGTTTGTGACCTACGAGGACCTGCAGGTCGATTGCGTGGGTTGGGTTAAAAATATTGGGGCTTTTCTTAGGTTGCTCTACTCCTCTCCTGGAAGAAAATGCCCAGAAAATTGCGGAGAAATGCAGTTTCGATGCCCTGTCCAATTTGTAGGTGAACAGAAAAGGGAAAGTTGGGACGCATAAATACGGAATGAAAAACACCTTCTTCTTCTACGAGGGCAAAGTGGGCGAGTGGAAGAAGCATTTCACGCCACAGATGGAGGAGTGTATTTATTCAGAGATCGAGTAGAAATTGAGCAGCCATGACCTCCATTTCACTAATAGTCTGTAGAGAGGCATTGATATTCGGTTCCTCTTATTAGCTTTATCCTTATCTGCAGTGAAATTCTTTATTGAAGTTAGTAAATCATCGCTTTGTGCTTAGCTGATGCTATATGTTTGTTATTTTTATTAGTTTTATCGTCAATTGGAGTGAAATTCTTAAGTGCAGTTTGATGTTAGTTTGTTATTTTCATGTGTGTATGACAGACTGAAAGAACTCACTGAGGTTGTTATTTTCATGTGTGTATGACAGACTGAAAGATATCACTAAGGTTGAGGTTGTTTGTCACTGTATTGTTATTTTCATGTTTATAAGACAGACTCAAAAACTCACAGAGGTTGAAGTTGTTTATCACTGTATATTTATACATTATTTGTGAGTTTTGTCATTGTATTTGTATATGTCAATATTTTGTTGTCAATATCA
>LPNX010684390.1:0-78604 GCA_001517045.1 Pseudotsuga menziesii | reverse complement strand
CGGACTTACGAACACCCCTTCGGATTAAGAGGGGGATTGTTAGAATATAATCCGTAGGGATTATTGTAAATAAATAAATAAATAGTAGGAAGCCGAAAAGGCTTGGCGGAAGGTGAAACAAAACTGTCATATCATTTGTATAAATATATGCATTGGCATTGGAATAATATTGAATCGGGAGTTATACCTAACAATTATAAATAAACTCTCTACATTATCTTATTATGGATTCAGTAATCGGGTATTTTGTAACGATATTACATGCATTTTAACATTCTTGAATGATCACAGTGAAATATAGGTTAAATGTGAATTTTGTATTTCTTTAGCACACGTTGAACTTTTATCATAACGTTTCATTTCATTAAAATGAAAATCGATTTTCAATAGAATCTTAAATCTCTTTAATACATGTTAGACCTGTAACGTCCCAACGTTTCTTTCTTGAAATCTTCATTGCATGAAATAAAGCTGTTATAACTTAGTTCATCATTCATACGAACAGTAACATAATTTAAAAGTTTAAAATCTGTAATCCATATAATTAACCAACGTCACTCACAATGTTTTAGAAGACTATGTTTGTACATTTTTAATTGAAGAAAAAATACTAAAGAGAGAGCTCTACTGTAGTTTCTCCATGTGATCTTTTGAATTTCTTCTCAACTAATTGTGGTGCTAATTGTGGACTGCACCAGTGACATCAGAATCTCAAAGCTACATCAAGATGAGAGAACCTGAGAAATTCCTCTATCATTAAGTTATCAAAGTCACAATCAAACATCTCACTTGGAATAACCATAGAAATAGTTATCATCACACTCACACTATTAAACACTATGTTCATTGCAAGGTAAATAGTGTATAGCTCGTCGGAAGAAATGTTAACATTAATTGTTTTCATCCTTACATAGGTACGCACCCTGCACTCTATATTCCGACTATTTGCATCGACCCGACGACAGCTACGTATGATGTGATAGCTCACGCAAGCCAAGTCGTCGGATTGGTGCAAATGGTCCGGTAGAAAGTTTACTCCTGCATTTAATGCCACTGCATTTAGATGCATATTATTTGTCCAAAGTCAAGTAGGTATATACCATTAATTCTATATATCTATAAATATAATAATGTAAATTTATTTGAATATATTTATAAAAAAATATTTATTTGAATTTAGATTTACAAGTTTTGAAATTCACTGTATGACAGTTTGTCTTTGCAGCTTTAAAGGTGAAACATAACTTGGAATGAAGTTTTTAACATATTAGGTTTTTGATACGAATATAATTTAAATTTCGGGAAAATTCAGCTTAAATAAACTGAAAACGAAAAGAAAAAATGAATAATTTGTTAAAGAAAATATATTTTGAAAAAAATATATTTTGAAGGGGATTTTAATTTAAAGAAAATATATTTTGAAAAAAAATATCGCAATCAAAGATATTCCAACCCATGAGAAACACGAACTACAATACTTCATACCCGAGATAATTATAATTCCTTCCAAGATATTTTAGACCACGAGAACCAATTCCTTCCAAGACCACGAGAACCAATACAAACTAAGAGACTTAGCATCAAAATCCTAAGACATTTTTAATTATCATTTCTTGATTGAAAGATATAAAATAGATGAACAATTCTTCTCGTTTTCTTCGCAAATCTAACTAATATAAAAAAACAATGGATTTGTTTGAAAAAAAACAATTATTCTATTTATGAAGTACTATTGATAATACGAAACTCATTCCATTCTTTTTCTTCACACGTCTCCGAGAAAATAGGTGTCTACGAAAAAGAAGAAGACAACAGAGCCGACACCTAAAATGAATGATGAAACTCATTACATTGTTTTTTGTAATACAAAAGTATCAAAGGTAATACAAAAGTATCAAAGCATATCACTAAAAACTATGACTATTAAAAGGAGTACAAGGACAGAGACAGGTTTGATTTAACTAACCCAAATCCAACTTTTAATACACTAAAATTTTGAGTTCGTAATCAAAAAATATATAATAAATTCTGGTAGTTTATCAAAGGAATCTTTTGAAGGACAAGTGATGACCAGCTTTCAAAATTGAACCCTTCACAGCCCTTCCCATAATGTAAAGTTAAAATTGTCCTTAAAAAAATTTTAAAATTGAATTTTACCCTTCCAATAAAAAAGGGCATAATTTATATCAACATTTCAAAAGAAGTGCAACTTTTGAAATTATCCGTCCATATAAATTTCTCTTCTCTTTACATCCTCTTCTCTTTAAATCCTCGTCTCATAGTCATAACTAAGGATTATTATGCCTGCACATCCTCACCTTATAATACAAATTGGGTAAAAACCCAAAGACAACCATAAAATATTAAATGTGTCAAGGCGCAAAGAGTAAGATACAACTATAAGTCTTATATTAAATTTATCTTATAAGTCTTTAATTAAATTTATCTTATAAGTCTTATATTAAATTTATCAACTGAGATTTGAGACTTTGGATGGTTCCGATCTTCTTATCACCACTCCTTACCACCGTGATTGCAAGGCATTCTTTGAAGGTGAAGTCCATAATTTTAGGTCTTCTTCCTCATTATCGTGCCTTTTGGTAAGACAATAAAGAGGGTAGTGGCCTGCATCAGCATGGAAAATGTTTTAGGAATAGAGGTTATACACAGTAATTGTTTTCATTAAATAATTTAAATTCCTACTGATGACTATCGATTCAGTGAACCCTGGAATGGTACAAAACATAACAAATTTTAGAGCCCCAAGCACTTAATTACACACACCTATAACTTTCTCAAATCTAGCCATTAATAAACTTATTTCGAGTAAGTCGTCTCTCTGCAAAAGTGAACGCCTCCTTCTTCGATATCCTTAGAGGGAATAAAAATGAAGGTTTACTCGATCATGGATTCTTCTGAACTTGATTGCTCCTTTCTTTTTTCCCAGTCTCATTTTTTGTATAACTTGTTGCCAATAGCTATGAGGTATGCGATATTATTTTGTTTTGTGAGTTCCATACCTAAGAGAAGTGCAAGCCATTCCTCTTCATTCTTGGTTCTTTGTCGAGTTCCCCATGCATAAATGTTACTATTTTTCCTCTAAGATTGTAAATAATTCCACTTGCACTTGCCTCCCCTGAACTAACTTATGATATCAACCATTTAAGTAACTCCAATAAGTAATAAATTAAAAATAAATATAAAATTTTATGTTAGATTTTTAATATCATATGCTAAAAATGGAATGTTAACTATAGCACCATTAAATAATAAATTAAAAATATATAAACCTTTATGTTAGATTTTTAATACCGTAAGTTAAAAACTGAATGCCATTTTTTAATTGGGAAAAACCCTAAGTCACTGTATTGTTATTTTCATGTTTAATGGAAATACCTTTATTTTCATGTTGATAGCCAGGATTTTATTTTATTTATTTTTTAATTTCGAAAAACATACGAATACAATAAACCCTAACAACAATACCGGATGATAGAGTTAGTTAATATCTGATAGCGGAAATGGTCATGGCCAACTTAATCCTGCTATTCAGGTGCTCATTGCTGCCCTAAAGAGTAGGGATAAGCTCTTGTTTTTAAATGATTCATTTTGAAATTCATTTAATTTGAATTTAGTAAATTGCTATATAATGTGCATATTATCATGGCAGAGGTAATATATAGGTAGAGAAAAATCTTTATCATAAAATTAGTATTTTTCAAGGTGTTTTTGGCTTAAAATTGTTTAAATAATAGTTTTGGGTTGCTGAAATTACATAATCAGAATGCCTCAATAGCAATAGTAATCCAAGTCACTGAATCTATTTATACAATCAAAATTGTAATTTTTATATTTCAAACCTTAATTTCATGGATATTTAGCCAAACAATCTTAACATTTTCCATTACAGCAAAATATTGACATATACAAATGTAATGACAAAACTGGCAAATAATAAAATAGCCAATAATAATCCAAATCACTAAATCCATTTATACAATCAAAATTGTAATTCCTACATCCCAAAATCTCATAACCTAATTTCATGGATATCCAAACAAGATATTGACAACAAAATATTGACATATACAAATACAATGACAAAACTCACAAATAATATATAAATATACAGTGATAAACAACTTCAACCTCTGTGAGTTTTTGAGTCTGTCTTATAAACATGAAAATAACAATATAGTGACAAACAACCTCAACCTTAGTGATATCTTTCAGTCTGTCATACACACATGAAAATGACAACCTCAGTGAGTTCTTTCAGTTTGTCATACACACATGAAAATAACAAACTAACATCAGACTGCACTTAAGAATTTCGCTCCAACTGACGATAAAACTAATAAAATTAACAAACATATAGCATCAGCTAAGCACAAAGCGATCATTTACTAACTTCAATAAAGAATTTCACTGCAGATAAGGATAAAGCTAATAAGAGGAACCGAATATCAATGCCTCTCTACAGACTATTAGTGAAATGGAGGCCATGGCTGCTCAATTTCTGCTCGATCTCTGAATAAATACGCTCCTCCATCTGTGGCGTGAAATGCTTCTTCCACTCGCCCACTTTGCCCTCGCGGAAGAAGACAGCTTTTTTCATTCCGTATTTACGCGTCCCAACTTTCCCTTTTCTATTCACCTGCAAATTGGACAGGGCATCGAAACTGCATTTCTCCGCAATTTTCTGGGCATTTTCTTCCAAGAGAGGAGTAGAGCAACCTAAGAAAAGCCCCAATCTTTTAACCCAACCCACGCAATCGGCCTGGAGGTCCTCGTAGGTCACAAACAACACCTGATTCGGATTGCGCTTGCTTTCATGCCAATAACTCATAACGCTCTCGGCAAACGGGCCGCCATAGTAAAATCCAGAGCAAAACGCATCAAACACCGTTTCCTTGTTGAGATCTCCTTCCAAATAAAGAGACCCCTGTCCAGTAAGTATGTTGTAGAATTTCCAAAGGGAAACGAAGGAATCTCGAGGGTTGCGAGCAATGTAAACTATCTTGCAATTAAGAGAAGACCTCACAGAAACTGAAGCCTGGCCATTGCCAGCACCCACATCCCAAGCCAGTTGGTGATTGGCAGTGAGAGAGGGCATAGTAGCTGCGGAATGGCGCCTTCTGCTCCTCGGGACATGGGTGACATGGGTGACGGCTGAGAGGACACCCAAGCTGCCGCTTGGTACAAGCTTCATTAAATTGGGCTACAGCCTGAAGTTTCAAAAAAATCCGGCATCTGGGAGGGACTCCGTCCATGAACTCTTTGACCCACGCCAGCCAGCGTATCCAGCATGAACGTACATGCTGGATAAGCTCAGCCGTTTTGGAGATGGGTCTCATGGGGAAGGACTATCATAGTCCACCTCATCCAACTCTATCTTACATACCAAATGTACGAATTGACACACAAGATTGGAGGGGGATCACTCGGCTTACGATCTGTCAAAGCAAAACCAAAAAGATTCGAAAGATAGTAAAATTAAAAAAAAATTCGTCCTTTGGATAAAAAGCACGTCGCAGAGCTCCATTGCGCCTCCAATTAGAGCCCTTATCACTATTATTATTATTATTATATATTTTCCCAAAGAAAAAACCTTTTATTTTATTGAATAATCATTGATTGTCCAAAAGGACTTACATACTATTGAAAAAAATCACAATTTCTTGCCGAAATGCCTTTTTCTTTACATATAATACATATAAAAAAAATTACATTACAAAGTTCCCATCTTACATTCCCAGCTTCTCAATCCTCTGAAATTCAAATACTAATGTTGCATATTACATGATCTGGTAATTTTGGATAGATATCCATCCTTGTCCTCTTCAACTTCTATCAAGCCACTAGATCTCTAACAACATAGTGTTCCTTGAAAGCAGATCAGCCTTTGTGGATAGCTCGTAGTATACATGGACAAAAGATATGGACTTGAAATCTTCCATCAATAGTTGAATCGTTGCGAGAAGATGTTGAAGTGGGGCATGCTTATCTGACTTTTGTTGTTTTCCCAATCGAAAACCATCTTTGAGTCTCTGAACAACTGCAATCTGCTTAAACCTTTGGAATATGCTACCTTTAGAGCTACCCACAATGCTGTAAATTAAGCCTTGCTATTTGAGCAATGGCCCGATGCATATTTGATACTCAACTTATTTGATTTTGTAAGGAAAAATACCATACCCAATCCTACCAAGGGTGGAGCTCCTTGACTCACACCATCGAAAAAATCTCATTGGTAGGATTTGTCAATTTGAGGAGGAATTATCAACTGTTGTTTTTTGGATTTTTGTTCACTTTTATGACACCACCCCAATGGAAAACTACTTTTAGGATCATTCCATTTTTTCTTTTTCATTTGATACATTGTATAAGGATGTTTCCCCTTCGAAGAGGATTCTTATTTATCTCTTTATTTCATTCTCAAGGCATTGGGTTACTCTTTATTTTTATTTTTATGCTATTTTGGAAATTTGGTGCATAACATATTGTAACATTTTTTTTGACTTTTTGTATTTTTCCATTGTCCCTAACACATCAACTTTGATATTGTACCACATTTTTTGGAATAAATCTGCAAGGAATATGATTGGACATAGATATTTTCCTTTATTAATAGAAAATACCATTTCAACAATTCTTTTTCTATAATGAGGATTGTATTAGCAATAAGGTCTTCTTATTAATTTTTGGAGTTTTTTCAATACTTGCTGTCAAGTTTATGTGATGAGTCTAATCCCTATACACTAAAATAGTTTTTTAGAGAAAGTTTCCACCTCCTTGCATATGTTTTCATGGTTGTTAATAGATTTTATATCTTTGGAAACTATCCATATAATATTTCTTTGATATCTATGACTTTGCAGAGTCCATGAAAGAAATTTGTATTTGGATATTTGTCTCCAAAACATTTCCTCTTTTGCATATTAGATCCATTTTTTTCAATGCATCTTTTTCCCCAAAAAAGGATAAGTAGAACCAGTGAACTCCATTTCTCCTTGGAAGTTCATTTCCTATTCCAATTTTTTTTTTAAATTTAAGAAGTTTCCCAAAGTTTATTTATTTAGACTTAAAGCCTTTTTCTTTCTTCAAATTCTAGAGTTTTCTTGAATATGTTTGGTCCCTACAATATTTGATCCTCTTTATACCATTTTTGAACTTATTCTTCAGAATTTGGATTTCCAAATAATATCATCTCAAATATGAATGGAACATTTGTAGGCCTTTCTCCTTACATGCACCAAGGATAATGACATAATGATTCAACAACGCTCATTTTAAATAAAAGATCCTACCTCAAAATTTTATTTCATCCAAAAATCATTAATCATAAATTTATCGAGCCTTTCCTTAACAAATCATTTTTCCTTTTATCCTATTCTTTCAAATAAAAATGCCATTATTTCATTTTTGGGTTTTAAATCGAACATGTTTCTCTTATTTATAAGTTGAGAGAATTGAGCTTGTCTTCCAATTCATGCTTCCTCTCTTTTTGTAAGTTGATATCCTTCCCAAGAAATAGGGAAGCTTATTATTGAAAGAAGATTCCAACATTATGGTTTCAACATTGTTGGAATAAGCCTATATGTTTATTATGTAGAGGTTGTATTCTATGTTTTTGAGAATATGCAAACATTAACTAAGGAGTTTCCAATTTTTAACTCCACTAATATAGAGCTAGGATTTCTCAAGATTTCAATACCACTAAAATTTCCTCTTTAACTTTTGTAAATTACAAATACTTGCCAACATATTCCATGCTTGATTTGCTCCATTAATATTTTTAACTACTTTTAGTTTCTAAAATGAACAATATCATGTTTTTTAAGGTTAATTTCTTCCAAGATTTTTCACTTGGACTTTAATCCTACCTTACATTTCAAGATAGGATATTCGTTAGGGACTCTTTAAACAAATATCATTTTAAGATGATAAAAAATCGACACTTAAACATGCGTGCTTGCTTACTTGAGGTTACTTGAGGGAAGGCTAGGCCTTTGAGGGACGATCCTTTTGTCTCTCATTTGAAAGATCCATTAACAATAACATACACATAGTATTACCGATTTCCCTAACCTAAAAATAAAAAAAACATACACATAGTATTTATATGTCATGATGATGACCAAAATTATTATTTTAACACTCTCTAGTTCTTAGTTTCATGGTCACGTTGAATGCTTTTATTTAGTTTTTACAAGTCAATTTATAATTTTATGGTTAAGTTTTTCTCATTCTTAACAATATACATTGTCACCTAGCATAATCCTTTCTTCCCTTGAAGGTTGTAGATGAAGAAACATATATAGTGGATGGTTAGTAAGTTTAATAAACAATTTTGAAGCTATTAAATAAATAACAATACATACAAATCCTACTTGGAAGATAAAACTTGCATAAATGACATAAAAACACAATAAGGAGATAAGCTTCAAGGAAATGCTTATGTCCAATGGAAAAGATTGAATACAATGATGTCACCTAGGAGAATGTTGTTTGAAAATGGAATCCAATACAATAAGGAGATAAGCTTCAAGGAAATGCTTATGCCCAATGGAAAAGCTTGAATACAATGATGTCACGTAGGGGAATGTTGTTTGCAAATGGAATCCAATACTCCCGGTGGGAGGATCTTTTGGTCTCTCTCAAATTGCTTGCTAACTAACTTAGAATGATAAAGGGAAAATACTTGTTTCTTGAGGAAGAGGATTAGTGAGCTTGAATTTACGATGGATGGTGAGAATGAGGATGGAAAATGATTCTCTCAAACTAATTCTTGTAGCATAAATTTGATATTTATTTCTACTTATGAAATGCATTCTTGTGGCTTCCTTTTATAGGACAAATGGTGGTACTCAAATAACTTGTTCACCATGTCAATGCTCCCTCTCATGAAGTGGAATCAAGGTACAAGTATGGGAAAATTGAATGCTCAAGCATGTGAAGAAGGCCATTTTGAATTTCTTGGAGCCAAAATGTGGTTGCAAAGCTTCAAATGCGTCGTGGAAGTTAATGTTCCATGTGTTGGTACATCTGCATGGATTTCAAAGGTTTTTCCATATGATTTTCAGAGGTTTCCTTTTATAAACCCACATAGGTGGACCAAAGTTTGACTTTTGATTCATTGCTTTATTTCACATGTTTATTTTGCTGAATAAGGAGCTTTATTAGTTGCATATTATATGTTGATGATGTATTTTTGTAACAAATGTTGAAATGTCACATGTGTGAAAATTAGGTGACAACAAATGCTCTTTGATGTGTGAGTTTATGAGGGCCCCATATAGCCAAATAAATCTTTGTTTGTTTTCTCATGTTGATATTCCATCAATGTGAAAGTAAGAAAGTTATTGTTGAGAGTAAAAAGTATCCCATAGGGAAGTGCTGGTGGTGATATGTGAAGTGATAAACTGATAGGTGACACATCAATAATGATTTTATACAAATGAGACATGCATTCCTATGATCATGATATTTTGTCTAAGTAAATAACAATAATAGAAGACTGAGGGGTCAAAATTTTGACCTGTTGGATAGGGATGAAATCGAATTTGGTCCCTACCTTATTATATGTACCTGGTACACTGATATGATGGAAATGAGGCAAGAGGGGGGAGGATTGTTGATGATGTTGAACAAACCACAACAGTGGGTGGACCTGAATAATGATGAAGGGGTCAGGTGGGAAAATTCTAAGACCATATTTGGATGTCTTCAATCGTGACTACAACACCACAACCACTAGAGTGTACTAATCCCCATGATTCCATATAGCAGCTGGTGTCAAGCATAGGGAATACTACTGTTGAAGAGAGCACTAATGACTCTCTTTTTTCAATATGAGGTTGAATTTTCACTAAGGAGAATGGTAAACAAGGTGAAATCACTTCCTTTGTAACTCTCATAATGTATTGTACTAAATTCGATGATAGTTAAGGCTATTACCAAGATAATGGTCTCACTGATAAGGACTAAGAACATAATGTAACTCACTGTGATGGTGGCAAACTAAGACAAGACAAGTTGTAAGAGTGAGGTTCATGACTTCCCTTGATCAGAGTAAAAATGGGTAACTGACTCTAGGCATCAATATTCAACTAGTGGTATAGGATAAATTAAGGTTGGAATGGGTTGATGGACTAAACACACTATAAGATAAGCATTGAATGGTAATGTTAAATTGGGATGAGTAAAAGGATCATGTAGCAAAGTGATAGTGATAGTAATAACGGTACTTGTAGGTGATTAACATGGTGTAAATACGTTGATCAAGGGTGACTAAAGGTGCTACTACCAAAAATAATAATGCAGTGACATCATTTCCACACTTTTGGCGAGTTGAGAAACCCCTTTTTTATAAATGAATATAATAATAAGGAAAATATTACAAATGAGAAGATGGTTGGAAAATGAGTAAATAGTATGCATAGCATTCCTGTTGTAATGGTTAGGTGTTAATGGTGTTATAATAAGAAAACATCGCCCTATTGTGAGAATTATCAAGGGTTGATGAGATGTGAATGAATGCAAATGGTCTACTGATCATGATGGGGATGAAAGGCCATTCATGAATCATAACCATAAAGTGCCAAGGAATATGAGGAGGCAGTCAACAAAAATGCATCAATATATAAATATGTGTCTTTATTAGAGCGATGATCATGAATGAATGAATTCCCCACTTTGAGGGTGAAGTAGCATGGGCGCTCTAATACAAGAGGTTATAATGGCATGCACACCCATGATGGTATAATTCTATGACCTGATGAAGGCCTGTTTAACTTTAGGTTATTATGTGAATTGCTAGGAGATGGAAACATTAAGGATATAAAAAAAACTAGATACGTGCAATTTATATAGACATGATACATAGCCTATATCCAGGGTTGAGAAGATATACTTGATAAGGTAGTTGTGGGATGATGGGTGAGAAATAGAACTTGTTTGACCAAAATATTGCACACATGAAACTAATACCTTATCATAATAGTGAGGGTAATAAGGATTTCAATGATCCAAAGGGAATTAAAATGAGTAATGATACCTCGAGAAATAGTCAAAAAATGGTATCCAAATGAAGTTTCAGGGGAATAAAACAAATGGGACAATGATGAGGAGCTCACAGTCCTAATCATGATAATGTTGATGGTGTATAAAATAAAAATACACATCTCTTGAACAAGCCACCTTAAGATTGGGCCAGTTGGCTATAAATAGGGGTGGGGCCACATTTCAAAGTTCATTTTCATCGTTTGAGTTTGAATTTTTTAAACCTAGATTTGCATTAGATTGGATTGGTGGATTTTGATTCCATGAGATATAGGTTAGTCCTCATCACCTTCTTGTCATTTATAACCGTTTAGAGTTTAGCTTAGGGGTTTAATTCATCTTCTCCCTTTACTTCTTTTGGGAGTTACAAATCGTAAGTTGAATTTATAAAGAATAATGAACCATCGATTGAACTTATGATTGATAACTCATCGACCTAGTATGTATTGTATGGGTTTGGATTTTGCAATTACCGTCGTTTTGCATAACAAGATGTAGTGGAAAAGTTTCTTCACTAAAAGGATTAGGGCCCAATACAAACTTCTCATAATGGATGTAATTGAGTGGTGGTACAAACAATGTCTTACTATGTACTAAATAATGTGCTCATACTAATCCTTTTTTATTTGAATTGGAATTTAGAAACTAAGAATGGGGATACCTAAATGTAAAGGATAAAATCCTTATCGAAGTTAGGAGGGGGAAATAAAGGAGAAGAGGTAAGTGCCTTCTTTAACACCTCAAAGTATTTTTGTGCTTGGTTGTCCCATTGGAAGGGGATGTCCTTTTGAAAGAGATGTAAGAATATATGTGATTGCATAGCGTCATTAGGGACAAAGTGATGAATAAATTTGTTTTTTCCTTGAGTTTTATGCAACTAACATCATGTATTTGGTGGGGGTAGTTCGAGGATGGATTGAATTTCAAGGGATCGACAGTGATCCCTTACTAAGGGACAACAAACTTGAGACTTGGTTGGCCATCATTGAGGTGGTTGGAATTCTTTTAGAATTGGTTGTTAGATCATTGAGGTAGGTCAAGAGGATATGTGCCAGGTCATTAAACATGTAGGACACAGTGCATTAAAAGTGGCTCTATCAATATTAAGTTTGAATGGAATAACATGATAGGTGAGATTTCCCCATGGAGTATTGAAAACCATTTTACATCGATCCCGCTGGAAGAAATGTATATAATTGTACACAAAAAATTCGTACATAAAAGATAAGATTTCATGTCTATTGCAAGTGTAGATGACTTGGTTGATGAAGTGGGTGGGAAGTTTTCTTTGGGACAAGATTGATTCAACTCTTTGAAATAAATGCATACATTATTGGTTCCCTATTTCTTGTTAACATGGGCAATATTTGATCGCCAAAATGTGTAGGAAATATGATAGATCAACCTTGGTTGATGGAGTTTCTCTATCTCTTCTTTGATACTAGGTGCTTTGGAGGGGTGTAACCATTGTTTATGCTGTACTAGAGAAGTGCTAGGCCATGTGCCAATATGATGTTCAACAAATTGGGGTTCATTCCTGGAATTTATTCATATGACTAGGAAAAAATATCTCAAAATTCCTGGAACAATGCTTTGTAACCAATGTCTTCTTATTGGGAACAAGAGGTGATTGAGTAAGTTGTTTGGATCATTGTATCCAAATGTCGTAGGATTTGGAGTATGATTGTTAGAAATGGAAATATTATATATAGGTGTTGCATCTATTCATCTATTTGATCCCATGGATTTAAAAAGATTGCATATGATAATGGATGTTAAGCATGAAGGGATAACACCAAGGTATTTATTAGTGTTGTACCAATGACAACTCATGAAGGGATAACACCAAGGTATGTATTAGTGATGATGATGACTAGTCTTCGGTTGGAGAAGCGATGAAGAATGAATTCTAAAACATGTCCACATTCATAGTCATATAATGTGTTGGAGGCCATAGTCGTATCATGTGTTAGAGGAAAGATTTATTCTTGGGAAATAACCTTAAGGATGGTGAGGGGGTATATGCTAGGTGGTTACCTTAATTGTTCAAGGAGACCTACTCACTTTTCACATAATATTAGGCATTAGAACGAGTAATGTGTCATCACCCCACAATGTTGGCATGGGTGAGTGGGTCATGAGGTAATCTACATTTGGGCAGGAGATTGGGTGGTTCTTGTAGGAAAAACCATACCCATGTACAGAGGTAACATATGAGTGTTATGTGTACATACTAAACATTGAGGGGGGAGTTATTTCATCAGGCATTGAAATGAAGTTAATGGTGACATACTTAAGGGAGACTAGATGTGTTTGATGAATAATAGTGAGGGTAGTTTAGAATTTGGAGAGATCATAGAAGTGATGAGTGTAATAACTAGACTAAGAACAAATCGTTCAGAAATGAATCATGTGTTGTGATTTATTATTTGTTTTGAGAGGCTCTACTAGTGGAGTAGAGAATATATCCAATAATGATGAGTCTGGTATTGGGGTAGTGATTGTTGGTGTGGATAGTAGGTTTCTAAGCTCATGAAATGTTGGGCATAGGTTAGTGGGATGACCTATTGTATTGCACAAGGAACAAAGAGTTGGGGCTCGTATAGGTGGCTTACTAGTTGAGTCTATAACTTCATTGATTGGGGTTTGATACCCCCATTTATAGAACTAGTTTTGACTGATGGTTGTGCCATGATATCTCATCTAGCGAGGCATCGATAAGAGCGACTGTTGTGAAATTGTTATGCACATATGGTTTTAGGTTTACTTCATGGTATAGGGATTTTAAGTACCATATAGGGATCTCAAGGGCGAGTNCAGGAAAATTGAGGGTGGGCATGATTGGAATTCCCTAAATGGTTGGGGGGGGGGGGGGACAAGAACAATACTTCTATGACTAGGGCCACTAAAGGAGGGGATGGAAAGGTGCTTTATTCAATGTGACTATTGATTTCTAGAGAGGAAATAGAGGTGGAAGAAGATAATGGTGGTTGATTTGTCGAGAAAATGATGGTGCACATGATATCATCAATTGTGGAAGTCCAATATATGGTCCTAGTAGGGAAGACTCTTTATAGACTCCTCATCCTATATTATTGAGAGAAGGGGGATGCTTAGTGCCAATTATAGGGAAAATATTTTTTGGGTTAGTTGTGGGGTGATTCTCGTGGTATGTAAGTTGATCAAGGGTGACCACTTTCCTGTTATGGGGAAACATCATGGCATGGAAGGACAAGGAGGAAACCACCTTCGTGGAATACATGTAACTATGTCCCAAGAGGATGTTGTAGTCTAATTCTGCATCAATGAATTCAACATTGAGTAACACCATATTATGCTCAAGTTCAATAGGGAAATTCTAATAAGAGCCTTGAGATTGTGAATTATGATCATCATAGACTTGAAGGGTAAGAGTAGAATGGGCAAGAACATGAAATCCAAATTGTTTTGAAATTGTTGTGAACATGACACAAGTGGAAGCACATTCATCAACATTGCATCGATGAATAATGATACTCTTGATTTTGATAGGTATGTGACTCCAAAGGATTTATGGTTCCTAATTATATTAGTAGAGCCTTATTTCTGAAGGGAAAGACTAGATAACCTCAAGTGTGGACATAACAATAGGGGACTAGGACAACTATATACAATGTTGTAAATATTTGCCACTCTCATATGAGGATTGTGAGTGGTACATCATAAAGGTGGCTTTTGTATCTTGGGGATATGATCACCACAAGGACATGGAATATATAGAGATAGGTTAGTGGAAGACATGGCATATTTGCATTACATGGGAGAGTTTTCTGGGGTGTCATAGGCTCGATTGTGGGTCTAAAGATGAATGTCTATGAAATTCATGTAGATATTCTGGTAAGATCCCTCTCTAGCTAGGGTAGGGTTAGTTGATGTTTAAGCATCTTGTTGGTGAGAAAAAAAAACCTTGATTGGTGAAGGGGTGTTGTAACACAAATTCAGGGGGAGGGTTTACATTATTCTTTTCTTGTCCTCCAACATCCATTGAAAATTAGGGATCAATAGGCAATGGTGAATGCAATGGTATTAATCACTACACATGGTGTAGGTAATGTTGGTTCATATATTATTGTTACTTCCTTGATTTGGTGGGACTTGGTACCAATGTTTTGGTTCTGGTTTCCAACATTATAATTTTGTTGCTTAGGTGGTTTCCCCCCTAGCATAGAGTCTGGTTTTATTATTTGTTTTTTCCTTTCTTCTTCCCCTGATTTGGTGGATTAGGGGGGTTTGTTGCATTGATATGTTCAAACTCTTGAACCAATTTGATAGGAGAAGGTTAAATAAAATTCACCCCAACATGTTCCATAGGGTGAGAACCAGGAGGTCTAGGAAATGGAAAGTATGGGTTTTGCAGGGGCATGTCCCCATAAGTACTAAGTGTCCTATATGGAGTGGATGTAGGAGCTTGAGGCACCATAGAGGTGGGATGAACATATAATAAGTTCTGACCCCATTTTGGGAAAAGTAGGACTGTATAGTCCATAAATCATTTGACCAAAAGGTGGACTGGGTCCATTTTGAGGAATATTGATGGTTGGCGGTGGATGAGGACCACCATGTGATAGGTTTTGTGGAAAATCCCCATATGGGATAGGGTGTTTCCCTAATAAAAAATGACCCTAATTATTCTATCGATAACAAGTGAGGTGTGAGGGTTGGATTGATCTAGAGGTCAACGATGATGGGCATTTTCAATGATTGTATATAAGTACCCTAGATGGGCATATATAAAATAGAATGTTGGGCTTTGAAGACGAACTCATATTCAATTTGTGGCACGGTGATCACAATGTATTTGGTGATCATGGGTAAATGTTGATTCCATTCATTGATGTTGTTAGTGATGTGCCTAGATTTGTTTTTGTTGAATTAAGAAATAGTCTCCAGGTTAAGTTCATGGCAAACTAGGAGCTAAAAATAGGTTAATAAGGTAGTGGCTATGGACCTAGAGGTTGCATGTGTGTTTGCTGACATATTGTCATACCATTTAGTTGTTGTCCCTATGATCATCATATGGAATAAATTAATATGAAATGTGCTTTAACTATGTTGTTGTATGAGCGCTACAAATGAAAATACATCACAAAGTTGATTAGGTCATCTCCTTGTTTTCTTTTGAACTTTGGAATATTCAAAGGTAACTTAACTGGTATGTTAGGTCATGCTAGGTCGTGTAAATTAGCTTAGATAAATTAGGTATAATTAAACTATCCATAATTTGTAAGGTGGTTGGAGTAGAACCTACCATTGTGTGGGGAACGAGGGTACCTTCGCTTTATACAAGGGGGATCACAATAGGTGTGTGAAGGGGAGTGTTGAGTAAGGTGTGTTCAATCACAACATATAGAATCAAATTTGAACATGTGTGGGTTCTAATTGGTGGCCACCCACGTTTGAGACACGGGGTAGGGATGGTAGGAACCTCCCCTTGAATAGGATGAAGGCCTTGGATACTTAAGTAATGCCACGATGGAAACGAGATTTCTATAATTCCTTCTACAAGAGAAGGGAGTGCGACGAAGTGTTCATAAGAAAATACCAAAAATCGACAAATGCAAAAAATTAATAACAAATATTATAGATGCAAAATGACGCAAGCGATTATTTCCAGGGAGAAAAGTGTGGATTAATAGTATTGTTTTTAATTATGTAGGGTTTTTTGTATTTTAAACCAACACATGATGTGATCTTATCAGTCTAACATCTTTCCTCTCAAAATAGGTAATTGGGCCTTCCAACAACTCTATTGTTGGATGGTTATGGACCCACTGAAGTTGGTGAGTGAATGTATGAATGATTACATTATAATGAGGTGTATTGGGGTTATGTTTAAAAAAAACTACAATCATTTCCCATATCTAAGAAAATTTGTTTTAGGTGCAAATTCACCCAACAGATGGAACTTGGTAGATTTGGGAATTTGGGAGAAAACCCCTAATTTTTGGGTATCTTTCTAGAAATTTAGTATATATTTCACACTTTATTTGCACAATTTTTTGACAAATGGATAGTTTTCTAATATCATGTTGGAGGGTATCCATAATTTCTCTAGTAAAAATTATAATACATGGAAACGCTATATGTTAGCCATTTTTTAGTGTAAGTGTATGGATTGGAATGTGTTGGGGAATGAAACTCAAGTGAAAATAATAAATAAATACCATGACAATTACGATGAAAAAATTAGAAAATAGGTAATGCTTATAAATCTATCTATGAGTGATGACATGATTCCAAAAGTGCAAGATCATGTCACTATGAAGAATGTTGCTGTTAGAAAATAGAACCACACAACAATAACATATATACAGTTAAATCGCAAACAAGATGCAAAACACATTAAAAGATTACAGAGAGACATAGATATAACGTGGTTCACCCAAACAATGGGCTACGTCCACAAAGAAATTTCCAGTCCTTTTATTGTAGTCCAGAAAGGTGAAGGGATACAACATGTAGCAAAACCGTTGCACTTCCTCTTCACGCTCTCACAATCTCTCTTCCAATACAATACAATACCATACACAGTTGTGTTACAATGCTTTCTTTTATAGGGAAATACCATGGGAAAATACTATGGTTAACCCAATACCATGGGTCCACAAAACTGTTGGTCAACACACATCCCAAAAAAATAGAACCCCCCTCTCTCGGGGGTGTTTCCCCCAAACCCCCTTTTTCGGGGTGCTACCCCGAACCCCAAGGCAAGGAGAATGAGTGTACAGTAAACCTGGGGTACAAACACAACTAAATAATATCTCTGGATTTGGAAGATCAGGCTCCACAACCAACAATCTCCCACTTGGAGACTGATCATAGTAACTCCATCACTACTGCACTTGCTGGACTATGCTCTGGACCTTGGACTTGGAAAATTTCTTATTTTCACCTTCATGCTTGAAGGCCAACAAAAACCAAGCAGGAACTTAGTTTCTCTTTGGATACTCCCTTTGTCAACATGTCTGCAGGATTCTGGCTAGTATGTATCTTTTCCAGTTTTAACAGTTCTTCATCTAGAATGGATCTTATGAAGTGGTACTTGAGTTGTATATCTTTAGTCCTCGAATGAAAGGCTGAGTTCTTTGCAAGATGAATGGCACTTTAGATGTCACTGTACAACCTACTATTCTCCTGCTTCTTACCCAATTCTTCCATGAACCTCTACAACCAAATCATCTCCTTACTAGCCTCTATAGCAGCAACATACTCTGCTTCCATTGTTGAAAGTGCAACAACCTGTTACAGTTTTGAAATCCAACTTATTGCTATTCCACCCACATTAAACACATACCCAGTGGTGCTCCTCCTGCTATCTTTATCACCATCCATATCTGCATCAACATATCCCAGTAGAACAGTGTTTGAACCTCCAAAACATAATGCCTGTGAAGTGGTACCTCTCAAATACCTGAGAATCCACTGTACTGCTTTCCAATGCTCTAGATTATTCATATACCTGCTCACAAATCCCACTGCATGTGCAATATCTAGTCTTGTGCATACCATGGCATACATCAAGCTTCCAACCGCTGATGAATAAGGAATCCTGGACATGTAATCTATTTCTTCCTGTCTCTCTAGACACATCTCCTTACTTAGTTTGAAATGGTTGGCTAAAGGTGTACTAACTAGTTTTGCATTCTGCATTCTAAACCTTTGCAACACATTTTCTATGTACTCACCTTGAGACAATGTCAATTTGTGATTTTTCCTGTCTCTTGTTATTCTCATACCAAGGATTTGCTTTGCAGCACCCAAATCCTTCATCGCAAATGATTTAGCTAGTTTTATTTTGAGCACATTTATATCCTACATGTTAGAGACTGCAACAAGCATGTCATCCACATACAATAACAAGATAATATATCTTCCATTATCTAGCCTCTTGAAATAAACATGGTGGTCAAAATGACATCTATCATAACCTTGTTCTGTCATAAACTTATCAAATTTCAATTACCACTACCTTGGATCTTGCTTCAGGCCATACAAGCTCTTCTTCAACCTGCAAACCAAATTCTCCTTCCCTTTGACCTCATACCCTTGTGGCTGATGCATATAAATCTCTTCCTCCAAATCCCCATGGAGAAAGGCTGTTTTTACAGCTAACTGTTCAAGATGTAAATATTCTACCGCCACTAGACTTAAAATAGTTCTAATTTAAGTCATTTGATCAACAGGAGAAAATATTTCATCAAAGTCTATACCTTTCTTCAGTGCAAACCCCTTTACAATAAGTCTAGGCTTGTATCTCTTCTTGCCTCCATCTTCTTCCTTCAACCTGTAAACCCATTTATTCTGCAATGCCCTTTTTTTCTGCAAGCAACTTAACCAAATCCCAAGTCTGGTTTCTTACTAATGAGTCCATCTCCTCATCCATGCCTTGCTCCCACTTCTTTCTAGTTTCTACATGCATTGCTTCTTCATACATTCTGGTTCACAAGAATCAGTCATTAATAAATAATACAGTGAAGGAGAGAATCGTTCAGGGGGTCTACTTAACCTGGTATACTTTCTTACAGTTGCAGGAGTTTCAGGTACCTACTGCTGCTCTTGATTTTCTGGTGCCTTTGGAACTTCAATTTCTTTGATTTCATCAAGCACTGTGTACTCTGTGTTATCCTTTTCTTCTTTCTTTCCGTGCAATTGATCTTTGTACATGACATTTTCATTGAATAATACATCTCTACTCCTAATGATTTTTTGATTTTTAATATCCCATAAGCGATAACCAAAATCATCAACCCTGTATCCAATAAAGGTACATTTCTTGGATTTAGCCTCAAGCTTTGTTCTATCATCTTTATCAACATGGAAAAATGCTTCACAACAAAAAATTTTCAGAAATGAGTATTTTACATGTTTACCTGTCCATGCCTCCTTTGGAATGCCACCATCCAAAGCGCTTGAAGGCCCTCTATTTATTAAATAAATAGTAGTGTTTACAGCATCAGCCCAAAACTGTAAGAGAAACCCTGCATGCAATCTCATACACCTTGCACGCTCCATGATCGTTCTGTTCATCCTTTCTGACACACCATTTTCTTATGGTGTTCCAGGGACTATCTTTTCTCTGCAAATCCCATTGTGTGAACAGTAAATGTCAAACTCCTTGCTGCAGTACTCGCCTCCATTATCAGATCTGAGACATTTCGACCTTTTTCCTGTCTCATTCTCATCCAAAGCTTTCCACTTCTTAAAAGTATCAAACACATAATATTTTTGTCTAATGCAATAAACCCAAGTTTTTCTAGTTGCATCAACAATAAACGTAACATAATAACAAGAGCCACCAATAGATTGTACCTGAGCTGGTCCCCATACATCTGTATGGAAAAGCTCTAACTTTTCACTCTTCTTTTGTTTCCCAACCCTAAAAAATATAACTCTCTTCTATTTTCCATAAACACGGTTCTCACAGAATTCCAAACTTACCTGCTTAAGATCTGGAAGCAGTTTCCTTGAGTGGGGAATCTGCATCCCCTTCTCACTCATGTGGCCAAGCCTATGATGCCATAATGTCACACCTATTTCTGTGGAAGCTACAGATATAGAATAATCAGTATTATGACGACATAAATATAACGTACCTACCCTATCTCCTTTTGCTATTACCAATGATCCTTTAGTGATCTTCCACCACGTTTCTCCAAATGTATAAAAACAGCCACTATCTCCCAACTACCTTGTTGAGATCAGATTTCTTTTCATAGCAGGAATGTGCCTTACATCCTTTAGCAACCATTCACTTCCATTATTTAACTTAATCCATACCTTACCCTTTCCAACAATTTTACATGGTTCATCATCCCCCAATAACACATGCCCAAAATCACCTTGAACATAATCATGAAAGAATTTCCTATGGGGTGTAGCATGACATGAAGCCCATGAATCTATTATCCAGTAATCACTAGTATTATCTAATGCAAGAATCAAAGCATCTTGTAACACATCACCTACTACATTCGCTTCCTGAGCAGTCTCTTGCTGCCTTTCACCTTTCTTCTTTGGTGCTCAACAGTCTTTCTTCAGATGTCCTTTCTTACCATAGTTCCAACACTCTATTTTTTTTGAATCTGGACTTGGATCTTCCCTTTTTAGACTTGCTGAGATTTCCTGGGCTCCTTCCTCTCTCGTTTTGTCTCCATCTACTCTCCATGGTCAATGCATTACCTGATGTCTCACCTGTGATTTTTCTTCGCATTTCCTCGCTAAGAATAACACCAACAACATCATCAAACTTAAGAGTGCTTGAACTAGGGATAGAGTTACTTACAACCATGACCAAGCTATTCCATCTTTCTGGAAATGAGCACAAGATTAGAAGAGCCCTAACCTCATCATCAAAGTTCACTTTTACAGAACTTAACTGACTGGTAAGTGTATTAAACTCATTTAAATGGTCAGCAACATATCCACCTTCCGACATCTTCATATTAAATAAACGCTTCATTAAAAATACCTTGTTAGAAGCCGAGGGTTTTTTGTAGAGCTTACTCAATGCGTTCATCACACCCTCTTTTGTTTTTTCTTTCGAAATATTGAAGGCCACCGATGAAGCCAGGCACAATCGTATTGTAACCAGTGCCTTTCTGTCAAGAACCTCCCATTCTTCATCCTTCATAGCCACCGGCTATTTTGCTTTTCCGCCCAACGACAGGTACAGATCCTTTTGGTAAAGATAGTCCTCCATTTGCATCTTCCATAACTGATAGTTTTGGCCGTTAAATTTCTCGACCCTTAACTTTCCTTCTTCCGCTATTGCTCCCACTCGAACCAGGAACCCTTCTTTCCTGTGAGTTTACCAACCAAATAGACCTTTTGGCTCTGATACCAATTATTAGAAAACATGACTGCACAACAATAACAGATATACAGTTAAATCATAAACAAGATGCAAAACACATTAAAACATTACAGAGAGACACAGATATAACGTGGTTCACACAAACGATGGGCTACGTCCACAAAGAAATTTCCAGTCCTTTTATTACAATCTAGAAAGGTGAAGGGATACAACCTGCAGCAAAACCGTTGCACTTCCTCTTCACGCTCTCACAGTCTCTCTTCCAATACAATACAATACCATACACAGTCGTGTTACAATGCTTTCTTTTATAGGGGAAATACCAGGGGAAAATACTATGGTTAACCCAATACCATGGGTCCACAAAACTGTTGGCCAACACACATCCCAAAAAACATTTCTCAGGGGCTCCGCCCTCGAACCCCCATTTCTCGAGGGCACTGCCCTCGAACCCCTGTCTCTCGGGGGCGTTGCCCCCGAAACCCTTTTTTCAGGGCGCTGCCCCGAACCCCAAGGCAAGGGGAATGAGTGTACAGTACACCTGGGGTACAAACACAACTGAATAATATCTCTGGATCTAGAAGATCAGGCTCCACAACCAACAGTTTCCACCATTGAAGGATTAAGGACATCAACGAACAACTGAATGTCATTGGGTGGAAGTTGGAAGAAGTAGAAATTGATGTCAATTACTCTCAAGGATTTACTAGTTACATTTGAGCATTATTATTACCAACAAGAACTAGAATTTCGATTATTTATGAACAAATATTATGCAACATGATAGGTGGAAAAATTAGTTTGGTACTGAAAATACAATAGTGAGTTTAGAACTAGCATTAGTAGCAAACCTAAAGGGTCAGGACAAGTTTCTCTAAATAATTATGGAATAAGTAGTTAAGGAAACAATGATGAATCAAGTAATCAAGATATTTTCAAATGTCATTATTGTGGAAAGGTGGGTCATAATTTTTTTTTTTGTAGAAGCAGATTGTGGGATGAAAAGCACAATCTGAGAGGTTGTCAGTAGAAGGAGAAGGCCCCGATTGTGGAACACCTAGAAGAAACTACTCTCTTGAATTCCATGTATAGTAAAGAATATCATGAAGTGTCAAATTCTTGGTATATTTATTATAGTGCATCAAATCAATTCACCATTGGCTTGTTTACTATGATGCTTATGTTTCATTTGTGCTTTTTAGTGGTGAGGATAAGTTCATAATAGAAGGGAACGAAAATGTACAGATTACATTGGGAGGTAAGTGATTGGTCTTCCTTAATGTCTACTATGTGCTAGGCCCATGGAACACAAATTTCTTTTTGTAAGTCGAATTTTCAGTGACCATAAATGCCACTTGGTTGGAAAGGGTAGAAATAAGACAATTACTCTTGGTATTGAATATTATAGACTATTTTGACTCCTTGATTTAGAGGAATCCAAAGAACATGCTTGGTTGGCCATGAACATTCAAGAAACTAGTTCATGTTTGCATCAAAGGTATGGACATTGTAATTTGCATTGTATTTATCATCTAGTTAAAGAAATTTTAATGAATAGTCTTCATGAGATTCAACAAATGCAATAGGAATTTGCAGAGTTTGTTAAGTGAGAAAGCAACACTGAGCTCCATCTGATTAAGGATGAGCATGCAGAGCCAAGGATATTCTTAAATTGATTCATGCATATGTTTGTGGCCTATGAGGGAAAAATCAATTTCTAGTGTCAAGTATTTCTTGTTGTTTGTAGATGAATTCACTCAAAAGATGTGGATACCGTTTTTAAATTTAACAGATAAAGTATTAACCAAGATCAAGAAGTTTTTAAAAATGGTGGAAAAATAGTCTAATGGTTGCATTAGAATTCTCATGTATAATAATGGTGGAGAATTTTACTTTGTATAATTTAATAACTTTGTACTAAAGAGGGTATTCAAAGGAAATACACCATACCCCACACTGCATAAAAAACATGGAGCGGTGGAGAGTTGTAACTGCACTATTGTCAAGATATAAAATTGTATGTTAGAAAACAAATATGTTCCTTAGAAGTAGTGAGATGAAGCAATGCCCGTCGTAGTGTATTGTTGTAATAGATATCTGAAAAAGGGAGTGCAGAAGAAGAATTTAGAGGAAGCATAGTCTAAAAAAACAAGTCATCACAAAGTTTTTGGTTCATTTGTATGTGCATGAGTTCCTAAAGAACAAACCAAAATAGATCCCAAAAGTGATAAATTGACGCTCGAGGGATATAGTGACACTAACAAAGCATACAAGTTAGTTGACGTGGTTATTGACAAAATAATATTTAATAGAAATTTCATGGTTGATGAGAATGCGAGACTATTTCATATGAATTTAGATATAAACATTTTCGAGACACTTTGGAAGTTTTGACTGACATCTCAAGTAGTATGCTTGTACAACCTCCACCTAATGGGGAGATAATTCTAAGGACAAGTCTCCGAAAAATCCTAGTAAGAAAACTACTATAGGTACTTCAAATCAACAAAATGATAATGTTGATAAGGAAGAAGAGATGAAAATGGTGGCACAACATCGTGGGAGATGTTAGGCTAAATGAGATGAGGACATTATGAATACCAAGGAGGTAAGAAATATGATACACCTGATTATGCTTTGATGGCTAACATTTAGGAATTATATGAAATTTAGGAATATGAAGGATACAAAGGAATATTAGAATGGGAGAAGGCCATGCAATTCCAACATGAGACTCTAATGAAAAATTAAACATGGTTTCTTACAAATCTCTTTTTAGGAAAAAAACCACTGCCTATAAATGGGTGTAAAAATTCAAGTGAAAAGAAAATGAGACAATTGAAAAACATAAGGAAAGACTATTGCAAAGGGATTTGCAAAAAAATAAAGAATAGATTATGAAGAGACCTTCTCTCCCACAACAAAGATGAGCATGATCCATTTAGTTCTAGCCATGGCAGTGCAGTTTGGATGGAAACTATACTAGATGGATGTGATGAGTGCCTTCCATAATGAATATTTGTAGGAAGAGATATACATGTATAATCCATAGGTTTTTCAAGTTTTGTGGAAATAAAATTTGTTTTGTTGACTGAAAAAATCTCTCTATGACTTGAAGCATCCACCCAAAACATGGTACATCAAAATTTACAAGTATTTGGGTGGACAAGGGTTTCAATGGAGTCCTTCATATCCCAATATTTACATCAATAACATTGAAGATGATGTAACTATTTTGGTGATATATGTAGATGACATCATCACCGACATAGATCCATCTTAAACTTGGACCTATCAAGCATCGATGGGGATACAATTTCTAAACAAGTAAATTTTTTTAGCTTATATTTTTAACATATCTAGAAAAAATTACACTTGGTCGAACATGAATTTTTTAATTACTTTTTATTTGGTTTTAATTTTTTATTTTATGAGCCAACATGAATTTTTTTAATTACTTTCTATTTTTGGTGATGTAGTGTTACATTATGTACTTGACAACATCTCCCCCATACTGGGATGTAGAGCACCTCGCTCCTCTCAGTGCAATCAATGGGTAGTATCTTCTGACATGACAAAACTAGTCCCCCTACATTACTACATAGTTATATAAGTTTGGGAATTACATAAAATATATTTACTTCACAGACAAAGTATGCCAAAAGTTTGTTAAACAAAATTAGGATGGTAGATTGCAGAACATCTCTACGCATATGGCAAAAGGGTTGAAACTTTCAGCCAAGACTAATGATAAGGTAGTTAATGAATTGGTATGCAAGAAATTAGTGAATAGTTTGATCTATATTATAGGAACAAGGCTTGACATGAATTTTGTATTAAACTACATTTCTTGATTTATGACTACTCCAAAGGTAAAAAATTGGATAACAACAAAAAGAGTTCCACGGCATGTGAAAGGAACATTATATTTTGGGATTCTATATGGCACACACAAATAACCTTGATTGTATTATTATAAACATTCATATTGGGTAGGGTCAGTGGATGATAAGAAATTCACATCAATATATGTTCTTAGTCTTGGTACTGGAGCAGTTACATGGAACAACAAGAAGCAATATGTTGTCCGCCTGTATTCAACTAAAGCATAATATCAAGAAAGAATGAAAGGAACACGTGAAGTAGTTTGGCTTAGACATATGCTTGTAGCTATGAATATCCAACAAAAAGACTACCTTATTCTACTATGATATCCAAGGAGTTCTTAAGATGGAAAATAATCCAATCTTCCTTGAGCATACCAAACATATTGACATTCATTATCACTTCATTTGACATCTTGTAGAATATGGAAAATTTGAGCTACAATACTAACCTATAGAGGATTAGACTGTAGAAATTTTCACAAAGTCTATGGGTCCATAAAATTTTGTAAAATTTAGGGAAAAATTTGGTGTATTTTCTTGATTTACCATTAAGGGAGGGTGTTACAATATAAAGGTCATCTAGACTATATACGACTTAAGATTAGCATATTTCCACGTGAATACATCCTTATATTCATGGATAACGGTCTCAATCTTTCTTCTTTCTTCTTGTGAACAACCCTTTTTTATTTTGAAAGTATTTGTACTTACCTTCGATCCCAAGTTAATTTCAATCATCTCTTCTGGCTTACTAGCCTCGCTTGACTTCTTATACATGTCATGTCGATCAAATTTGTTGAATGGGATGAGACTGGTAGCATATTAGTTCTCTTTACATTTCAAAGCTACGGGATCTAATAGACTTGGATATATGATTAAAGTCATTTAGTGACTTTAGGTTCCTTTATGTTTAATCATTTTATGAATGTACACATAAGTTTTTTTAGGGTTTGATTAGTTAGGGATTATGTCATCTCATTATTATAAAAAATAGAGAAAATGGTGTGGATGCAAATTATATTTGATGTTGAATAAAATGGTATCAAGTTTCACTGTTAATTTGTAATATTTTGAAGGGTTTGCTTGTTTTGAAGTTGGAGAAAGTTGGAAAAAACTCTATTGGTATTTGTTTTTGCAATTTTGCAAGTTTTGGTTGAACTAATTGTTTGGCATAACATTAAATTGTTTGTTTGAAAGTTAAACTTAACACGACTTCTCATTTTTAGTTGAAAACATAGTATTTTTCCAAAAATATAAATATAAATAATCACTGATTAAATAATTGGTCATAAAAAAACACTTTTGTTAATGTCAAATTGATTTTTTTACATTCGATCAAAAGAGTAATTTCACATTTTTTGTAACTTGAAACTTGGATTTGGTATTTATAGATTCAATCAAAAGATTAATTTCACATTTTAAAATAATTTCATATTCTTTGGTGACTTGAAATTATTTCATATTCTTTTGAGACTCGAGATTATACTTGCAATTTATTTTCACATTTTAAAATAATTTCATATTCTTTGGTGACTTGAAATTATTTCATATTCTTTTGAGACTCGAGATTATACTTGCAATTTTTTTAAGTGAAAGTATTTTGGACTTAAAATTTTTGGAGCTTGATATTATCCTTGCAATTTCTTTTGAATTCAAGGTCTTTTAGGCCATAATACTTGCAGTTCCTTTTAAAGTCGTAGTTCTTTTGGACTATAAAATTTTGGTACTTGAAATTATACTTACAATTTCTTTTCTTTTTGAGGTTGAGAGTTTCTTAGGTATACAATTTTAAAACTTAAGATTATACTTAAATTTCCTTTTAAGGTTGACGTTCTTTTTAATTATTTATAAACTTTTTTGGTTTTCCTTTTATATATTATGATCCTCTCTCTGTAACATCGTTTTAGGTGTGATCATATTTATTTTGGCAATCCCTTTTATCCCTCGTGTTTATTGAATATCTATATAGAATATATATATTGGAGCTTGAAATTATACTTACAATTTATTTTGAGGTTAAGGGTTTTTTTTTATAAAATTTTAAAGATTTAGATTATACTTGAAATTGCCTTTTAGGTTAAAGTACCTTTTCATTATTTATGAACATTTTTGGTTTTCCTTGTAGATGTTATGATGCTCACTACAGAGAACATTGTTTCGAGTGTGATCATAATTTTTTTGGAAATCCTTTTTATTCCCCGTGTTTCAAAAGATTTGGGCTTCTCTGATAATTGGGCAGAAATTTGGGACAATTATATCCTTAATTTAAATATGGCAGGTATAAGGTTAAACTTGGAGGAGGACAAGCTTGCTTGGGTTTGGAATAAGGTAAATGAAAAGATAACAACAAAAGAAGCTTACTCTGTTATTTTCTTACACCATTCCAGTTGCAGTTTCAAATGGTGGCATGACAAAATCTGGAAGTGGTCTCTTCCCTTAAAAGTGAAATGTTTCTTTTGGTTGATAATGGAAAACAAAATCCTTACCTAGAAAAATTTAAGGAAAAGAGGGTGGATAGGTCTTGGGTGTTTGCCTTTGTGCAAAAGAGAGGAAGATTCAGTTGATCATATGTTTTTATCTTGTGTCTTCAGTAAAGCTGTTTGGGACTTAGTAGTAGAGGATTTTAAAATCGTGTTTGATTGGGGAGATGGATATCTAAATGAGTCTTTCAGTTCTTGGAAATGAAGATCTTTGGAAATTGACAGGCACAGAAACCCAAATTATTCATCCATCTTATTCCAGTATCTTACTTTGTCTACAACGTGGTTTGGATCTACCTCGGTGTCCATTGTGACTTCGTAGAGTCCCTTGGCACGCAATTGAATCTCTATTCCTCCCTTCCATTGGTGGTAATTGAAAGGAGTAAGAGGATCCACAGAAGAAACCATTTTTCTGCTGTAGCGAATGCAGTAAAAGTCTTCAAAAAAACCTGCAAAAACAAAAAAATGGCATCGTAAGGTCGAACAACCTGCACTTTTCAGGTTTGCATCACACCCAGCTTAGTCAATCAATCCATCTTGATCAATAATTCCTTTGCTTAGGATTTATGTCGTAAACCTTCGGCTTCTGGTGCAGTGCTAGAATTTTTGAGCTTTTTGCTCAAAATGCATCATAGATCCATCAAGGAATTTGTTCAAGAAGTAGATACTTGTCCCGATGTGGCTTTGATACCATGTGAAAATTGAGTCACGGTAATCTTGGGACCAAGGAACAACTCATAGAGATTCAAAATCAATTGCACAAGAAATTTAACATGAAACACACTGCAATTATGAGTTGCAGATGTAAGAATGTATTCAATAATCAAAAGTAGAGATACAATGTGATACCCTTGCATGAATAGAAAGACAATTCGAATCCCAAGGAGGTCATTCGAATTGGAAACATAAGAGTGGCTTAGTTGTCAGTTAGCGACACTAAACACATCAGTTAACCACTAATCACAACCATAATTGACTCTAACTGATCCCTAACTGAATCGAAGGCAGTAATGACTGAGTCTAACTGAATAGAACTCAACTTCATGTCAATTAGCAGGTGGGGGTGCATATCTAACTCAAGTCAGCTCTGATGAAGTGAACTGAACTCAACTGAGTCACCAGAAGTTGTTGGAGGCGCCTTAAATCACTCCAGTGAACTCAAATCAGCCCAAAATAAACAAATAGACGAGGAAGGAGCCTTTCCAACTTAGCTTAACTAAATTTAGGTGAAACAACATTCAATTAACTAATTAGTGCACTTATGACAAGCAGATCACCCCATATTTTCTCCCTGATTGAAGGAGGAAGCCTACTTAGCCTCCTTGATTGAAGGATAAGGCTTAGTTGGCCTCCCTGATTTAAGGAGTGTGCTAGTGCTGGTGTGCTGATGCTGATGTCAGCAATTCGAGTCAATACTTAGGATAAGTGGGTAATTAGGCCAAATTGACCAAATAAAGATGTGTGTGTTGGATAATGACTCCAACACAGAACCCTCCCAATTTTCATTTGTTGGAATGTATGGAAAGCTCGTAACAAGGCTTTATTCATAAATATTTATCCAAATGTCAACTTAAAATGTTCAAAAAGCATTTCCCTTTTCAAAGAATTGACAAAGTAAAAGGGAAAGTTTTTCAGAAGGTGATCTATAAGCCTGTTTGCACTTCTTTTTTAGCTACTATTTTTTTTGATGTTTCATCGAAGGATGGAAAATGTGGCTATGGAAAGGTGCTAAAATTAAGTGATCAACATTTTTTAAATCTTTGTATGGGCAGTGGATTGGGGAGTAACAAAAAAGAAAAAATTCTTGGTCTTTGGGGGATCCTTTTTTTCGCAAGAAAATGTGGCATTGACTCCTTAACTATTTTTGGAGACTCCAAGATAATTATTGAGTGGGAAAAAGGGATATTCAACTTACATGTGTTTCACTTAAAATGTTGGTGTAGCAAAACAAAGGTGTTGATCAATTCTTTCAGCCATATATCCTTCTTGCATATATCAAGGATTTTCAATTCGGAAGCTGATAAGCTGTCAAAGTTGGCGGTTTCTTATGATTTTGGAACTTTACATTTTCAGCAAGTGATAGATGGTAAAATTTCTATGATAGATTCGGTCTTATTAGACTAATCTTGTCAGTCTTGTAGTTTTTCTGATGGATATTACTCATGTATGAGGTATTTCTATGTCTTGAACAATGCATATATTTTCTTACAAGTATTTTTGGGGGTTTGTTTAGTTAAGCCTGTCGGAGTCTTTAAAATATGTATGAGGTAGGGGTCTTGAAATCTCAGAGTTTTGAAAATTGTCAGTTTGATCCCATAAACCAACAATCTGGAATTGCTTGGAGTTTTGTTGAAAATACTTATGTTTTATGTAACGATCCTTTTTTGATTCATTAGGAATATCAAGAAAGTTTTTTTTCTCGGGGAAAAAAAGAAACATAAAAGGATTATCATTTTAATATTGATAGAGACGGTGTTAAAGAGAAATTTGAACAAAAAAACCCAACCAATCATACGTATGCATATATTATACTATATATACCTTGAAATCTATGATTAGATTTCAATAAGTTTTTATGTCTATAGATGAGTGTATTTTTTATGTTTTAAAATTCAATAAATCATTATGTCCATAGTTGATGTTTTAAGTTTTTTTTAATGTTTTAGAATTTAGTAAATTTTTGTTTATAACTTATTATGAAGTTTTTTTTAATGCAAATATATTATCCTATAGCTGCTTTTAAATTCTTTACGTTTAATATTTAGTTAATTTGATACCTTCTTTATGTTTATAATTCATTAAATTTGATGTGGTTTTAGATTTAAACCTATAAATGCATCATCTAACATTATAGAATCAATTGGTACTTGTAGTGTCATCAATATTGATGATGACATGTTAAATAACATTGGCATCAACAAAATTGAGAGAAAAAAATTTGACCATATTGTACAATATCAAATGTTCAATGGATTTTCAAAACTTATTTCATAAATGAATTAGTTGCAACACAAGCTCAAAATTTAAAAGGTTTGATAAAGCCCAAGAAGATAAAAGAAGTTGTTTTATTACTGTGTATTAAAAATTTGGAAAAATAAACAAAGAAGAAACAAAGTGTATTTGAAAATATAGCTCATGCATTAAAAACTTTTGGAAAACCATGTTCACGTTATGTTATAGATGCATGTAGAGAAATGCAAACAATTGTTGTTTCACAAGTGACTACATCAAGATGTTTATTAGCGCGCATGGAAAAATTATTGGGGACCACACCAAAGACATTGTTCATGTATAACAAATTCAAAATGCAATTAGATGCAAGTGATTAAATTGCTTGTTGGGTGATTAATTGTAGGAAACCCCACAAAGATATACTTTGATAAGGTTTTAAAGCTACAATGCATGAATGTTGGGTGGTAAATTTTTGTCTTCATCGAATGTAAGGGATGTGGTATGACAACAAATATCATGAGGTCAATATGAAACCCATGCAAAGCATTTATTGGACATCACTCAAATAGTACTATTCAATAAATTCAAATATAGTTACCCAATATTATCATCCTAATCAACACATTTGTGAAACTGAAACCATGTTATGTTAGAGCAATCTCTACTGACGACATGTGATGTTGTCATTACCATGTGGAATTTGGATTATATAAAGACACTTTATTTGTTTTTGTGGTTCATTGAATGTAAGGGACGTGTCATGACACCACTTATCATGAGGTTAACAAGAAACCCATGCAAATAATTTATTGGAGATCACTCAAATAGTACTATCCAATAAATTCAAATATAGTTACCCAATATTAATATCCTAATCAACACATTTGTGAAACGTAAATCATGTTATGTTAGAGTAATATATATCCATGAAATGTATTGTTGTCATTACATGTGGAATTTAAATTATATTAAGACACTTTCCTTGATTTTGTGTTTTTATCGAATGTAAGGGATGTGGTATGACACCAAATATCATGAGGTCAATATGAAACCCATGCAAAGCATTTATTGGAGATCACTCAAATAGTACTATTCAATAAATTCAAATATAGTTACCCAATATTAATATCCTATTCAACACATTTGTGAAACTTAAACCATGGCATGTTAAAGCAATATCTATCCATGACATGTGTGTTCTAAGAAAGTCTCCTTACAAATAGGTTGATACATTCTTGGGATTGGAAGAGGCCCTTGGTTTCCTACCCAAGACATAAATACAACAAATAGACTCTATAGTCCTCGTAGATCTAACTCATACTTAAACAAGCAAGCCATTAAAAGACAAAGCAGGTAGATGGACTACCTCACTTTCGATGGTTGTCCTCACTACTCCTAATATGATCCAACTCCTCACCTTTAACCATGGGCTTATGAACCTATTCACAATGGAAAGAAAACACCTTCTCCAAATTAATATATTTATAAACAACGATCTAACTATGAAAAAATAGACAATTTGATGCATTCACCATTAAAGACATGAAAGTGGGAGGAATAGACTAAGTTAGATTAAAAAGAAATCAATAAGGAAGCCATAAACCATGTATTATACTGGACTCATAATTGATTTGAACCATACAACATGTGTTATACCTAACTCATGCTTGATTTGAACTACTTAATCTCTCCTTAAGATTAAGACTCTTAATATCATAATCGACACCTCTCCAAGTGTTTTCGTCTAAGAATTACAAGACCAAAGGTTTAATGTTATCCAAAATCACCTCCATTATCCCATAGATGGCTCTCCTTAAGTAGGATTTGTGGTGTAGGTAGGTTGATCTCAACTGACACTAACCAACACTTCCAGGATCTAATGGACCCTACACTTAGTAGGACTGCCAAATTTAGCCTGATGGCTAAATTTTTCTTTAAAACTACCTTCCCGCAACTCTACCTCCGCTGCTTCCCTTTCGCAAGCGCGATGCGGGATGGGGGACCCCAATTGTCCAAATTTCTCTCTGAAATTCTGTTTTCGCAACTCTGTTTGCGCAACAAAACTTCCGCATGTGGGATGCGGGATCTCAAAACCCCAAAGGCGCACTCTGCAACTTCCTTTTCCGTAACAGTTCCCTCGCAATCAGATTGCGGGATGCGGGATTCCAACTTTCCAAAGTTGCTCCCCCACAACTTCCTCTCCGCAAATCTCCCCTCACAACTTCCTCAGTCGTCTGATCCTTGCGGCCTTCTCCATGATCGTCGATATTCTTTTTGATGCAGGATTCTTAGATCTTCTGTGGATATGTTAACCTCCTCGCGACTGTTGTTGCGGGATACTTCAGGACCATCAGATCTTGATCTACGACCTCAATCTCCACCGTTTGTGATTTGCAAAAACTTATTAAGGCAGAAAACCTGCGGGTTGCATCGATTGATCATGAAATTGATCAATCCATCTTGCAATCTTCACAATGCTTTAGCCTAACACTCTTATGCATGCATCTACTTTATACTTCAACTACTTGAGCAAGAAATTCATGCATAAAATCAACATTGCACTGGAATACATAAATGCTCATGAAAATGCCGAAGTCGGCTCTGCAAGATATACAGTTCAACAAAGCACATGCATAAAGGCTAACAACACTACAAACACATGGTCAACCCTTCTATTAAGAAACAAAGGAAAATATACATAGCTTGGATCTCTCTCCTTCCGATTCTTCAAAATATTTGCAAGTAGGAACCAGACACACGTTTTTACTCTTCTCTGCAACTCAGAATTCTAAATGTTGAAGAGCAGAACCCCTCCTACATCTCTAAACGGTCTATTTAAACTAAAATTGCTACCCTATCTTGAGTGGTCCTGCAACTGAAATAAACACTAATACGACGCATGATGAAACATCCCTGTCTGAAACAAACTAACGATGGTTTAATCTCCACGTAGCGAGTCATGATCCGCAATGATTCCTTACGTCGCTAATCAGACTATGAATAAACACAAAAATGGTTACAAAAGATGCCACAGCATGTGACCAACTCATCACATTGCTGGCATTCCACGATGCTCCTACATCAAACTCGCAAGGTAGAAAAAATTATGAACCCCTGTTCATAAGTTCAGCTACAGTGAAACCCTTGGCTTCCAACTTTGCAGTGCTCATCCAAGTAGAATCCTCTGTTGGTCGCTTCTTCCACTTGACCAAATACTCTAGATAGTCCTTCTTCCTTGTACTCTTTGACACCTTAGTGTCTAGAAGGGCCTCAACTTCCAATGGTCCTGTCACAAGCATCTGTGCTACCCATTGTAAGTCTTCAGTAGGATCTTCACCTCCTGTAAAGGTTCCAGTGTCACTTGCTACATAAGGATATAGATTTGCTACATTGAATATTGGTGAAATACCCACTTCTGTAAGCATCTCTAACTCATAAGCATTCATGGAAAACTTCTTGAGTATTCTACAAGGTCCAATCCTCTTCATCTTCAGCTTGTTATACTCCCCTTTTGGAAATCTGTATGTCTTTAGATATGCTAAGACCAAATCTCCTACTTCATAGTTCTTCTCTCTTCTTTTGGAATCTGCTCTGGCCTTGTAACTGGTGTTACTCTATTGTAACCTTGCTTTCACTTGCTCCTGTAGCTCACTGATCATCTTTGCAAACTCCTCTCCATCAGCACTCCTTTTCTCCAATTGGCCTAAGTCACGAAGTTCACACACCCCTCTTGGATGCATTCCATACAGAATTTGAAATGGACTCATCCCTGTGCTTTGGTTGGGTGAATCATTATAAGCAAAATCAACTTGAGCTAACACTCTGTCTCACTGCTTAGGACTCTCCCTAATCATACTTCTCAACATATTTCCCAGACTCCTATTAACTACCTTTGTTTGTCCATCAGACTGTGGGTGATATGTTGAATTGAAGTTCAAAACAGTACCCAACTTTTTCCATAAGGCCCTCCATAAATGACCTGTGAACTTCACATCTTTGTTTGATACAATGCTTCTAGGTAAACCATGTAGTTTCACAACTTCATCAAAGAACAAGTTAGAAATGTGTATGGCATCACTAGTCTTGTAACATGGAATGGAATGTACCATCTTAGAGAATATATCAACAATAAAAAATATAGAATCATGTCCCCTTTGAGTTCTTGGTAAACCCAGAATGAAATCCATACTCACAGAATCCCAAGGCCTAGTTGGAATAGGCAATGGTGTATACAGTCCTGTGTTCTGGCTTCTCCCCTTAGCATGATGGAATACTATGCATCTGCTTACAAAATTCTCCACTTCATACTTCATCCTTGGCCAAAAATAGAAATGACCCAACTGTCCGAAGGTTTTATCACTTCCAAAGTGACCTGCCATACCTCCATTATGTTTCTCTTGTATCAAGTTATCTCTCATAGAACACCTTGGTACACATAGTTTACTATTTTTAAAGAGTAAACCATCTTGTAGGGTATACTCCATCCATGGCTCTCTGTCCACCTCCATTGGATTCTTACAAGCCCTGTAAGCTTCCTGGAAATCAATGTCAGCTTCATACAAATCTCTCAAATGCTCAAATCCCAATATTTGGATCCATTAGAGGAAATTTCTATTTTAAATGGGCCTTCCAAAAATAATACAAATTCCATGTCCTCATGTATTAGCCAATCAAAATGCTTTAAAATTCAAAAAGGGAGGACCTTTTAAACAATTTTTTAATATAAATTTGGGGATAGGTATCATAAAAAAACTATTTTTTTTTGTTCGTATTTTCGACATATCTCCATGTGTTTTTACTCAAATTTCGATCAGGAGAGCTTGTTGGATGTGAAATTAAATTCCGCATCCAACAAGCTCTCCTGATCGAAAATTAAGTAAAAACACAGGGAGATATGTCAAAAATACGAACAAAAAAGTAGTTTTTTCTTTTCTTCCTTTAAAATGAATAAATATTATTTTATTATTTTAACTATTATTTTATTAATTTTCCTTAGGAGGCCCATTTTGAGTTGAAATTTCCTCTAATGTGATTCTCTTGCATAATCAACAGTCTCCTACTTAAGGCATCAACTACTCTATTTGACTGTCCACTAATGTGTTTCAACATAAAGGTAAAGCTCTGTAAGAACTCAACTCACTTGACATGTTTCAGGTTCAACTTAAGTTGTTGCATGATATACTGCAATGCATGGTTGTTAGAGTACAACACAAATTATCTAGGCATCAAATAGTGCCTCCAATGTTTCATTGCTTGTACAATAGCATAAAACTCTTTGTCATAAGATGAATACTTTTGCTTGGCATCATTCAACTTCTCACTGAAATACGCTATAGGCCGGTCCTCCTAACTGAGTACAGCTTCGATTGCTACTCCACTAGCATCACACTTCACTTGGAAAGGGTGGTTGAAGTCTGGTAACTTCAATACTGGTTGTTCAGTGATTTTCTTCTTTAAAATCTGAAAACTCCTTTCAGCCTCTACTGTCCATTGAAATGGATGTCTATCCTTCTTAACTGTCTCAATGATAGATGCACAAATACCATTGAATTTATTTATAAATTTCCTATAGAAACTTTCCAATCCATGAAAACTTCTTACCTCAAATATGTTCCTTGGTGAAGGCCAATCAATGACTGCTTGCACCTTTTATTGATCCATCTTCAACCCATCTCTTGAGACAACAAAACCAAAATATACTAGCTCTGTCTTCATGAAGGTACATTTCTTCACATTTATCAGCAACTTTTCCTGTTGTAGCCTCTCCAAAACATACCTTAAATGCTTCGGATGCTCTTCTTCGGTTTGGCTGAAAACCAAAATGTCAACAAGGTAAACTATCACAAACTTACCAATGAAATCTCTCAAGACTTCATTCATCAATCTCATAAAGGTACTTGGTGCGTTGGAAAACTCAAATGGCATGACCAACCACTCATACAACCCATCATTTGTCTTGAAGGTTGTCTTCCACTCATCTCCTTCTCTGATCCTTATCTGATGATATCCACTCTTCAAATCCAGTTTTGAAAAGCATGTTGCCCCTCTTAGGCAATCCATCATGTCATCCATCCTTGGTAATGAAATCTATATCTAATGGTGATCTTATTAATTGCTCTGGAGTGGGTACACATACTCCACTCACCATCCTTCTTTGGTGTCACTACTGCTGGTACCGCACATGGACTCAGACTCTTCTGAACCAATCCTTTGTCCAACAATCCTTGGACCTACTTCCTCAATTCTTCATTCTCTTGAGGTGTCAACCTATATGCTACCTTGTTTGGTAAACTGGATCCTGGAATAAAATCAATCTGATGACTTATATTCCTCCTTGGTGGTAGTTCATTAGGTAAATCATCAACCACAATGTCACTATACTCACTTAGCATCTTCTCAATCTCCTCAGGTAGATCTGTCACATTAGTCTTCACTGTCACTACTCTTGGTTTGCACACCACAGCATAGTTCAACTCTGCTTTCTCAACCTGCTGCAATTACTCTTTTCCTGACAACATCAAAACCTTAGGTTTTGACTACCCTACTATACTACCTGCTTGTAGAGGGTGAAGTACATGGGTTATCCCATTATGCTCAAAACTATGGCAGTTAATCCTACCATCACGAGTTACTTTCTTGTCAAATTTCCACAGTATTCCTAACAGTATATGACAAACATCCATGGGAATCACATCACACATAATCTTGTCCTTATATGGACCTATCTAAAAATAAACTTCACACTACTCACTCACCAGTATTTTATGTCCTTTGTGTAACCAAGATACTTTGTATGGAACCGAATGCTTGGTCTTCTTTAGCCTCAACTTTTCCACCATATCTGTGGAAACAAGATTGTCAGCACTCCCATTGTCAATCACCATCTTCCAACACTTCCCTTGGACTTTACATGTAGTCCTGAACAACGACTTTCTTTGATCAGGCTCTGCTGGCTCCTTCTCAAGTTTCAACAAGACCTTGTTCATCATCAAATATTATCCCGTCTCTGGAAAAAATTCCTCTATCATCGAGTGTTCTTGCTACTGCTCATTCTAAGCTACATAGGCTCCTCTTTGCCCTACGTCTTCTTTTCCTAGACATTCAAATGACTTATGCCCCAACTGGTTGCATTTGTAGCATCTAACGACAGCTTCTTTGCCTCGTCCTCTACCTCTACCTCCTTGGTAAGGTCCTCTTCTGCTAGAATCACCTCCTCTACCATGCTGCTCTTGCTGGATAGATTTATTAGACTCCCCTCTCTATGGTCCAAATATTCCTCTTCCAGTCGCTTTCCCTCTTCCTCTGGATGAACCGTAACCTCTATTGAAGCTCTGCTTCCTTTCTATCTTCTCTTCTGCCCTTAAGACACACTAGTATGTCTCCTCCATTGTTTTGGGTGAAATCATGCTGATCTCTTCTTGGATATTCATCCTTAGACCATTGACATATCTAGCAGCCTTCTCTGCTGACTCTTCCAGATATCCTGCCCTTAGGTTCACTTTGTATAATTCTTTAGTGTATTCTCTTACTATTAACAATATTTGCCTAAGGTTCTGCATCTGTCTATACATAATTAACTAGTAATATTTGGGCAAGAACTTAGCCCTCATCTTTGCTACCATTCTATCCTAGATTCTTATCAAGGGTTTATTCTTCCTTCTTCTTTCTGCTTGCACACTATCCCATCACAAGGATGCATGGCCTTTCAACCTCGTTATGACTAATGTGACTCTCTTGTCTTCTTCTACCTCATTGTACTCAAAGTACTTATCCAACTCACTGATCTAGTCAATGAGATGCTCTGCAATGAGACTTCTATCATAGGTAGGCAACTCGGGTCTCGGTCTTGAAGTCGCTCCCAGGATAGATCTGAAATATCTTAACTTTGGTGTTTCCTGCATAAGTGCAGCTTCTTCTCTTTGTTCTTCATCCTCAGGTTCACTTACATGCCCTGCTTCTAGCTCTCTTCATTTGTCCATTTCCATGGCTTCCAGACGTTCCCTTAACTCCCTCATTTCCTCTAGAACTTATGCATTCCCTTCTGGTTGACCTCTGTCATGACCTCTTTCTCTTCCAATGCGTGCAGCCATCCTCTTGCACTAAGCCTTCGCAATAATAGTTATCTTTCACATTGCTATAATCTTACCTCACCAAGCCTCTTCTCGGTCCTTGGTATTTTGGCAATGTTGGTCCTTTATCTAGAACCTCCTGAGCACTCTTCCTTTTCTCCCTTCAGGATCCTATGGCTACTCTTCTCTCTTTCACGCGCTTCTCCTTAGTCCTTCAGAATTCTACCCACAACCTCAACTGTGGAATTCCTCAACAAGAAATCTCAACAACCTCACTCTGATACCAAAATAGGTGTAGGTAGGTCGATCTCAACCGACACTAACCAACACTTCCAGGATCTAATGGCCCCTACACTTAGTAGGACTACCAAATTTAGCCCGATGGCCAAATTCTTCTTTAAAATTGCCTTCTCGCAATTCTACCTCTGCAGCTTCCCTTCCACTGGTTAGATGGGGGACCCCAATTGTCCAAATTGCTGTCCACAATTCTGTTTCCACAACTTTGTTTCTGCAACAGAGCTTCCACATGCAGGATCTCAAAACCTCGAAGGTGCACTCTACAACTTCCTTTTCCGTAACGGCTCCCCCGCAATCAGATTGTGGGATGCGGGATGCCAACTTTCCAAAGTTTCTCACCAGCAACTTCCTCTCCACAAATCTCCCCCCAAAGCTTCCTTAGCTGTTCGATCCCTGTGGCCATCTCCATGACCTTCGATCTTATTTTTGATGCGGGCTTCTCAGATCTTTTGGGGATATGTTAACCTCCTCACAACTATTGTTACGGGATACTTCAGGACCATCAGATCTTTATCTGTAGCCTCAATCTCCACCGTTCGTTCTCTGCAAAAACTTGTTAAGGCAGAAAACCTACATGTTGTGCCGATTGATCATGAAATTGATCAATTCATCCTGCAATATTCACGATGCTTTATCCTAACACTCTTATGCATGCATCTACTCTCTACTTCAACTACTTAAGCGAGAAATTGATGCGTAAAATCAACACTGCACTGAAATACACAAATGTTCATGAAAACACCGAAGTCGGCTCTGCAAGATATACAGTTCAACACATCACATGCATAAAGTCTAACAACTCTAAAAACACACGGTCAACCCTTCTATTAAGCAACAAAGCAAAATATACACAACTTGGATCTCTCTCCTACCTATTCTTCAAAATATTTGCAAGTTGGAACCAGACACATGTTTGTCCTCTTCTCTAAAAATCAAAATTCTGAATGCTGAAGATCAGAACCCCTCCTACATCTCTAAACGGCCTATTTAAACTAAAAGTGCTACCCTATCCTGAGTGGTCTTGCAACTGAAATAAACACTACTACAACGCATGATGAAACGTTCCTATCTGAAACAAGCTAACGACGGTTTGATATCCAAGGAGGGAGTCGTGATCCGCAATGATTCCCTACGCTGCTAATCAGACTATGAATCAACACACAAATGGTTACAAAATATGCCACAGCATGTGACCAACTCATCACATTGCTGGCATGCCACGATGCTCCTGCATCAATTTTGGGAGGCAAACCAATAGGAGAGGGTTTAGGATCTAGGTGAGGATAACTTGGATACAGGATAGAATCCGGGAGAGGACTCAAAGAGAACTAATCCCCCCAAAATATCTCAAAATATCAAGAACCAAAAACCTAGGGATAGGCCTAAACATGGATTTTCGCTCCCCGAAGTGGTGTATAGGGAGACAATTTGGAATTTTTGCTCCCCCATAGGAATGCAGGGAGTGAAAATGTTGTAATTTTTCACTCCTAAGTCAACTAGTAGGGCACACAAATTCTAGTAAGAGGCTCAAAATAAAATAAGGTGAAGTGGTTTTCAACCCCTTACTTATTGGATTTGCTTCCAAGTGTGACTGAGGAAGGGACCAACATAATGTCAACGGATACTAACACTCCTAGGAGGTGCAAACATCATGTTTCTCATAGTAATATGACATGAATACCCTCAATGGTACATGGTGAACCAATGCGACACTTACAAACAACAATGGAAAACTGTGACACTTTAGATGATAGCTGGGTCTAACTTGCGACACTTTATGATGACACACAACTGTGGAAATTTTAGGTGTAATGGATGCCTCCTAAAGTGTGAGGCCAAAAGGAATTGATGGCCAAAACAGTTTACCAAAAATAATTCTGCAGGGAGATCTGAACGAGAACTGGAGAAGAAATACAAGCAAACATCAAAAAATATTTCCAACAACCTTGAAGCAGGAATACCCATGCTCAAAATGAATTAACTCGAAAAATGGTTTCCAACCAATACATTGCAAATCCATGATAGTACTGACTAAGGATATGTCCACTGATATACACTGTGGATCCATACCTGAATGATTGAATAAAACCATGGTTATGAGAATACAAAGTAGATCCATGATGAGATAATAACACAACCATGACCAATACAAAGTGGATTTATGTGATAGTACATCAATGAGGTTATCAACATAATGTCCATGTGGGAACCTACTCCAAAAATCACCATTGCAACCCGAGTATGATAAAAATATATCATAACAACATAAGGTATTCTACCTGATCCTCAATAGATACGAATATAACCATGTGAATACAAGGAGTTGAAGTCGAACATGGTAGACACCACTTGATTACTGGTCTATGATGCAAACTGTTATCAAGTGTGAGGGAGATCACCATTGTTGAAAATGATTCCCAAGGTATCATAGTACATCCAGATGAATGTGTATATATGAGTTGATCTCTAATATTCATGGAATCATTCGATCAGATGACAATGATAAAAACAGATTATTGAACACGAGGATATATTACATTGAGGCATACATGTACTAAGGTGGTTTCTAAGACCAATTCCTAGATGATGTGTTGATGTCGATAAGAATAGACTCGTTGAAGGAGGGAGAATAGAATCATCGAAGGAAGGCCATGATGAATCCCACATCATTGACACAAAACCGATAGGAAAGTGATGTAAGGTGGTAGATCAAAAGAGTATAGAATGACATAAGGATGTATGGGCTGTAAAAATTGTAGAGGTTGACTCAGGATAACTTCCCTTGAACATTGAGCGGTACGAAAAGTATATTGGAAACATTGACTCAACGAGACAAAGACCAAAACATAATGCGAAAATTGACTGAGGCATTCTTTAGATTAACCCAAAGGAGTAGAAGAACTCATGATATTGACATGAGTTAGAGACAAGAAGATTAGCCAACTGTATGATGAGATGCAAACATGTTCCATGTTCAAAGGAGACACAGGATGCCATTAAGATTTTTAAAGATAGACTTGGCACTTTCCTTGATTTTGTGTTTCATCGAATGTAAGGGATGTGGTATGACACCAAATATCATGAGGTCAATACGAAACCCATGCAAAAAATTTATTGGAGATCACTCAAATTACTATTCAATAAATTCAAATATAGTTACTCAATATTAATATCCTAATCAACACATTTGTGAAACTTAAACCCTGGTATTTTAAAGTAATATCTATCCATGACATGTGTTCTTGTCAAATTACCATGTGGAATTTGAATTATATTAAGACACTTTCCTTGTTTTTGGTTAAATATTTTGGAAATATTCGCTTCCTCCCACAATTCATGCTTTCATTTCCAAAATTATATGAATAAGAGAAGGTGATGATTTGTTTTACTGCAAATAATGCGTCAATGGAAAGAAATGCAATCATTGTGGAAATTTGGCTTTATTCCATTCTAAGTATCTTCTTGATATGAATTATCCATCATTGTCAAATATCACTATCAATTGGAAGATATATGACTATGTTACTCTCAATGTTCCTTCTTCTTAAAGCACTCTCTTTAAAAATATTGATTTTCTAGAATATTGAATCCATGTGACATATTTCTTGAATAAATTTTAAAATGTGATCTATAGATATACCAAACATTCACATAGATATAGGTGGCAAGACCTATAATACAAACAATCTCATGAAGTTTTTCTCGTAGGGACAGTTTTGTCGGTTGTTGGTTTTGTAGAAATTACACATTTATTGCAAAAAAATAGATATAGAATGAATATTATCATTATTACCAAGTGTATATACTTGTCTGTGTTCTATACAACCTTTCACAGCTCAATATTGATGACATAGAAACAACAAATGGTGATTGTCACGTGATTAAAGAGCATGTTAAAGAGTACCATTTATATATTAGTGATGAGGGCATACATGATACACATTTTGTTCAACATTGTTTTGATGTAATTTATGACTCAGTGAAATGATGTGAATTGAATTCAATAAAAAAATGGATATGGTCATATCGTTTTGTAGGTCAATATAAATCTCCGTGATCATTATTTTGGTTTTGTATTCGTCTTCATTAGAAACAAAAAATTAAATTTTTTTTTGGAATTTCTTTAAGACTAGACATGAAAATGGAGAACATGATGGTGTATGGGCATGTGTAAAATGATCACTTCGAAGGTGGAAAATGAGGCACTCTATCAACCAAGTTGTATCAATCGATCAAATTGTTCGATGGTGTTACTTCAATTTAAGCCACAAAAATAATTAATGGCTAAGTGATGCATATGATGCTAGGAACATACAAAGAACGAGATATTTGCACTCTTAGAATAAAATCCTTTGAAAATGTCTTTTCATTTAACAGAAGGAAGAAACAATGTTTTTTATTTCAAACTGTATAGATGATACATAATCCACAGAGGTTTTTAAAAACATAATTGACAATTATGTTAAACCTTGGGGACATACATTGATTAATCAAAAAGGGAAAATGCCACTTACAATGTTGGAGGAGATGGAATTAGAAGACACCATGGTATCCATTAATGGCGATATAGTGTTTGATCTTGTTAGAGAAGGCAATATTTCACCATAGATGTAATTTTATTTTATTTTTGTTATATATTTTTAAATATTGTAGATACATATATGCCATTTAAAGTGATCTAATCTCTAAACAAAAAAAATGGTAGTCTTGTATATAGGTGATGTCTTTGAAATCAAATAATGAAGAGAAAGTGAAATATTATTTAATGTGCTACACAAAAAGAAAGTGAAAGTTTATGATAATACTCGTTCATATGTAAAAAATGATATTTCTTTTAAAAGAACCATGAAGATGAGAACCATGTGAATATTTTCAACCTACCATTATAGCCATATGGTCTATGTTACTCATATAAAGTTGATAGAATTCCAAGAAATTAAAAGTCAAAAGATGGAAAATGCCAAAGGCATATCATGAACAAATAATCAAAGATGTAGTTCCATTATAATGTTGTTTCTACACACGATTCCATTAAATATGTGGCATTAAGAACACATTACATAGTTAGTTGTTTGCAAGTTTGCTAGGTAACTTAAACCCATGATTTTTCTCAATAGTTTATTTTGTATAAAGTTTGAATAACTTATTTATTGGAATGATCAATGTTTTATTGAATAATTTATTTTATTGTTTAAATAACAAAAAATATGGACAATACAAATAGGCTCAACATATCAATAATAAACACATTCCAACAAAGCATTGGATAATCACCATTCACATGTTCTATCAATGACATATTTATCACATGGAACATCGTTCGGAATTGTCATCCCCTCATGTAATTTACATTATGAATCGCTTGTATCAATACCATGAGTGATTTAAATTTATTTTTCTTCACATGGAAAAACCTTAGCTATTTTTCTTCACATGGAAAAACCTTAGCTATTATCTCATGGAAAAGCCTTAGATGTTGTCATCTCCCTAATATAATTTAAATTATTATTCATTTGTATCAACATCACAAATGATTAAAGTTTATTTTTCCATATTAAAGCCAAAGTACCACATATTTGTTTATTTTTCTATCTTAATGTCAAATTGTTGTATTTTTTTTACTTAAAGCTAAATTATTTGTTATTTTTTTTAATTGAAAACTAAATTTTATATGGCGCGGAGACAATATCCATGTTTATAATTTGTTTATAATCCACTCAAATAAAAATAAAAGAAAATATTTTGATTATACCCAAAAATTGACAGATAATAATAAAATAAATATGAGAACATAATAAAAAATCAGAGCCAAATTATAAATTCAATCCTGTTGAGGTTCACCAATTTTTGTTTTTACTTTAGTGTCAAGTTAAAAAAATTAATATTAAATCAAGTTTTTAAATTTAATATTCTCCATATTGCACCAAGAGGCGCATTCTACAACCCAAAAAAAAAATTTGAATATACCCAAAAATTGGTCGGCTTGATAAAAATAAAATAAATATTAAAACATAATTAAAAAAGAGAGCCAAATTATATATTCGGATATGAAGCGTATTGAAGTTCACATTTTCTCAACACGCTTAATTTCATTTTAAAACTAACTAAATCACATAAAGAAACGCTTAAAACAAATTGCATAAACTTTCTCTCATAAAGAAATCTAACGGTATTAAACACAATTACTATTATATTTTTCCTCATGATTAATGCGATAATTTTGGTTAACCCAAATTAAAAATGAAATATTAACCCAAACTAAATCTTTATTATTACAATTACAATCTATTCATTAATGTTCTTATTAATTATTTAGCAAAAAAAAATTGCATCAACCACAATTTTTGTTTTTACTTTCTTTTAAAACAAAAACTTTTTTATATTAAAGCAAGTTTTTAAATCTAATATTTTTCTTTAAGTTTAATATTCTCTTTATATGGTTTCATTGGGGTGTAAATCCTTAAGAATTTATAATCAGCTCAAATAAAAATAAAAAAAAATAAAAAAAAATAATTTGAATATACCAAAAAATTGGTTGGCTTGATAAAAAAATTAAATAAATATCAAAACATAAAAAAATGCATAAACTTTTTTTCTTCTCATAATGGTTAGAATGTAAACAAACTATGGTTTCATAATATTTGTTTTTAATCAAGACCGTAATTATATTTATGCTATTGTCCAATTTAAACATTGAGTTATGTTTCATGCATAAATTTCTTTGCTTTCTTTGCTTTGGAAAAATTTAATATTGTTTTCTTTTTCAATAAATCCAATGAATGTTTGTTTTTCACATAGTTGTTAACGTTTTTTTCTTGGCATTACATATCATTAATAAGGTTATGCTCTTATTAAAATTTTATGATGATGATGCTGATGGCCCTGAGACCAAACTTTGGTCTATCGGACCTAAATGAACGAATTATTTAGTTTGTTTTAGAATTGTATTTCTATGCTTAAAGAGCTTGGAGAGAAGCGTCATGAGCGCACTATAATTTTGACAAGTTAAAAGGATAGGAAGGTCGGTATTGCAAAAAATATTATGAAACTGAGATCTAATATGGGTGTACGCAGGGCACTCTAAGAGGAAGTGATTTTCATCCCCAATGTTCATATTCTCACAGAGATGGCAGATCCTTTTGATCCATGGTGTTTTAGGAACTTCCTAATGAGCTGTTTCACTATGGAGCTCATGAGAATTCGTTCTTATCTTGGCTATATTAATTTTTTTCTTTGAACTAGTTAAAACAAAGATACTTTTGATATTCTAGAGTAGGGTTGATGACCTCCTTATAATATCTTAATTTTCTTTTAGCCTCTACATATTTCTCACACCACATTTTCTCTTTAAACTTAGAAGTAACAATATTTTTAATGTTATTAATATTTTTCAATGCAACATTTTTGTCGATCTCCCAAAGGTTTAACCAGGCCTTGGTATCTTTATACCAACCTCGCTTGAGCCTTAGGTGGTTTTGGCTGGAATTTAAAGCTCGCTTAGGAAGCCTATGGTCTTCAATGTTATTGATTTTGTGCTTGTATAAAAGGAGCCTAGTCATAGCTAGGCTCTCGATAGGGGAAAGACCCACTTCTATAAGGAGAATAGGGCAGGGTGTATTGCTTTTAATTTTGAGGTTATACGTTATGAAACGCTTTTGGATTTGCTCAATATTTCTCTAGGATTCTCTAGAGATGTTGAAACCCCAAACCTCACATCCATACAAGATAACATGAGTGACTAAAGTTTCAAAGAGGAGTTTCTTTTTATCCCACATCATAAGGTCTGCTGCCTTACAATTATTTTCAAGACCAAAATAAGCTTTCCACCCTCCATTAATCATTTTCTCAATGTTATAGTTCCAGTTGTGCTTGCGATGAATATCAATTCTTAGGTATTTGTAAGAAGACACTTCCTCTAAGTTGATAGTGTCATACACAAAATTAGCATAAGTGTCCTTCTTGGATTTGATAATCATAACTTTTGTTTTGTCAGTATCAACAGTCATACACATGGTAGAGAAAATATCCTTAAGAAGTCTTAGCTGCTTATCAAGATCAGAAAGAAACCTTGCCAAAAGAACAATATCGTCAACATAGAGAAGAAGGATGATGACTATTCCAACTAATTAAGATCGTCCCAACACAACCTGCTTCCTCTAAACAACCTTCTATCTTATCGATGTAGATTCCAAATAAGGTAGGGGAGAGGGGGAAACCTTGTTTAACTCCGATATTACACTTAATATCTTTTGACCGCCCCACATTGCTCTTAAACTTGACAATGCCATTCTCGTATAGCCTTATTGTGAAAGCTCTCAACTCGAAAGGAACATTTAGCTCTTCTAATATATTCCATAGGTTATTTCTAGGTACCGTATCAAAATCCTTTCTGAAATCCAAAAAGCAACAAAAGGGATTGGATTTATCATTACAACAATCCTCCACAGTGATCCTAAGTGTAATGAGGTGGTCTGTTGTTGAGTGCTTCCTTCTAAAACCCGCTTGGCCTTTAGCATGCTTACCTTAACTTTCAAGCCATATATTGATCTTCTTTTCCAAAATAATACCATATAACTTGGCTAAGAGAGGGCTAATCATAATTGTCCGATAATTAGAGGGGTTATTTGTATCCCCACTTTTAAAATAGGGATAATGAGGATCTGAGTCCAAGGTTTGGGGAACCCTTGTTTGACCGCTTGATTGAATAGCTTGTGGATGTGAGGGATGATGACAAGACTTCCAATTTTTAAGGTTTTTGCATGGTAACCTTCAATGTCCTTAGTTTTTCCTTTTTGCCAAACGCTTAACCCCAAAATCTATGTCTTCTAATGAGAAAACATTTTCCATTGTGAGCAGGGTTTCAAAGTTATCTATGACATTTGGTATTAATTCTTGCACATGATCTAGGAACTAGGAATCAAAATCATCAAAGAATAATTGACAAATACTCATGAATTGGAAATAATCGGGACCAAAAATGGTTTCCTCTCTGTATACTTAATAAACAATAATGGGTTACAATTCCAATGCTGAGCAATGGCTTAACTCCATGAAGAATTCGAATACCTAAGGAGACAATTCAAATTCAGTGAGTGAGTTTAGCTTAACTTACTCTCAACCATTCAATCTCACTCAGTTAACCACTTGACCAAAACCCTAATTGACTCACCAAACCCTAACTGAAGTCGGAGTGCAATAAATGACTGAATCTCAACTGAAGGAGATCAAACACATGTCATAGCAAACCAATCATCAAGTGCTAGTGCTCCATGACTCCAATGAATCCCGATGAAGTTAACTAAAGCTGAACTGACCATCAGAAGTTGGTGGAGGCGCCTTGTTGACTTCAGTTCATTAAATAATAATAAATAATCATTAAATAATATATTTAATGACTGGAGGTGCCTTAACTGACTGTAACTGACTGGTTGAACTGATTGTAACCACCAGTTAGCAATTAGGTGCATTAATGTCACACAGATCACCCCCGGAGTGCTCCAGTTAGCCTCCTTGACTGTAGGAGAATGATAAGTTAGCCTCCTTGACTGTAGGTAGGCGTGGGTGTGACTGGATGATGGCAATTAATGCTCCACTGATGTCAATTAAACTTAGGATAGTGGTTTAACTAGGCCAATTTGACCAAAAGAGTGTGTATGATGGTAAATGTCTCCAACACCCCCCCTTAAGCTATACTCAGGAAGAGTTAGAAAACATAGATGCATAAAAATGCTAGGGCCCTAGAAACTAAGGCCATAGGTCACCCTGTACAATAAAGTAACTGCTTAATATAACCCAGGAAATGGGGAAAACCTCATGGGAAAAATACCCCCCTCAAACTAAGCAGTAAATCAAGAATTGGTTCTTCTATGTAGCAGCATCCTGAGACTGTGCATGTGAACCTATGAATCCAAACTAAATGAATATGTCTGGAGGAATCTTCCACTTTGGAAGAAAAACAATGCACTCAACTGAATCAGAAATATAAACAGCTGCACGATGAAAACTGGACCCATGTAGAGCAATTGAAATCATCTGAAGAGAGAGAAAATGTTCTTGAGGATTCGAACCATGTGTGGAACACTCAAGAAACTGATATGTTGCAGCCTTGAACAGCAAACCATGAGTGGTAAAATCAGCCCCAAGTTTTAGGAGCAAGTGTCCATGCGGATGCAGAATGTCTTCCTCTTTACTAGTTCTATGAGGAGATGAGCATGTGACCAAAGGTAGAGAATCCCTGGGACTCTGGAGAGCGAATGCTTGAGCTCCATAATATGATATAGATTCATAAATATCTAATTATTCACAAAATAAAATATTAGCAACCTCATAAGAGGAAACTAACACCAAACCCCTAGCAACAAAATTGAAGAAGAACTGCGGTACTTGATTTTTCACACCGGAATTGGTGAGAGTCGCTACAAGCATAACTGAAAGCTCTTGGATTTTGAAATATGAACAAAATAATATCAGATCAGAATGTAAATCAGATCTAAATAAGTTCACAATAGATCCAAAACTATGAAATGAAATCAAATCCCCAGCAGCAGTTTTATAGGAGACTTGCGGTGCTTGTTTCTTCACACCGTTGATGAGAACAGCTACAAGTAGTACTGACGGTTTATGAACCTGAAATTTTGAACCAAGCAATATCAAATCAGATCCAAATAAGATCATATCAGATCCAAAATTATGGTCAACCGAGACGGTGGATGCACAGTTTTCTTCTTCTTCAAAATTCTGATTTTTGGTGCATGCAATCCTGCAGGAATTTGCTGGAAGATCTAGATCATGGGGAGAGAATGTGTCACTCTTATAATCTGATATTTCTTCCAAAATTTCCAAGTTTTTACATATTTTCACACCAGCAGCAACATTAGAGGAAGAAAAATCAAATTTCTCTTCACTTTCGGAAGCAATTACTGGTAAATTTTGCACAGAATTCAAAGGAAAATCACCGTTGAATGTTTGCATGGAAGTGCAGCAGTGTTTTTCTTCAATATCAGAGATTAGAATGTCTTCTTATGTTTCAGTAATATGAGAAGATGAGATATTAGAGATCTCATGAAATTCCGAAGCATCAGGAGAAGGAGTCACTTCATGGAGACTTTCTTCAATTCGAATTGAATGTGTAGAAGATTCTGCTTCATCTTCATCTTGAACAACTTCATCAGAGAGAGTAGAGGCTGAGAATTTTGAGTAAAGAACTCTTGTGGTGCTGGTTGTGATTTCCAAAGTACTATTATGATCCTCATTGTGCTTGCCAAAGGTTCTGTCCAATATTATCCAGACTTCTTTTGGGTATTCAGCAGAATCAATAAGGTAGTACAAGTTATCAGAAAGGGTCAGACATATTGCTCCATAACCTCTATCATCGTCATTTAGCCAGTCATTCTCATTCTCATAAGACTCTTTTCCAAGTCCAATAGACACCTCATAGAGACCTCGTCTCTTCAGAGATGCAATCATCTTCAACTTCCATTCCGAATAGCTTGTGAATGGGATGAGAAGAGGGATTGATGAGTCCATTCGAAGTTGTACCTGATAAAACCTGCAAATCAAAACAAAAGGGGCACCGTAAGGTCAGACAGCCTGCACATTTTAGGCTTTCATCACACCCAGCATAGTTAATCAAGAAAGCTTGATCAACAAGTTCTTTACTTGGGATATTAAGTGGTAAGCCTTGGCTTCTGGTGCAATGCTGGAATTTTGAGCTATTGCTCACTTCTCATGGAGAAATCTGTCAAAAATCTTGTTTTTGAGAGATTGTTCTTCGTCCCACCGTAAGCTCTGATACCATATTAATTCTTGCACATGATCTAGGAACTAGGAATCAAAATCATCAAAGAATAATTGACAAATACTCATGAATTGGAAATAATCGGGACCAGAAATGGTTTCCTCTCTGTATATTTAATAAACAATAATGGGTTACAATTCCAATGCTGAGCAATGGCTTAACTCCATGAAGAATTCGAATACCTAAGGAGACAATTCGAATTCAGTGAGTGAATCTAGCTTAACTTACTCTCAACCATTCAATCTCACTCAGTTAACCACTTGACCAAAACCATAATTGACTCACCAAACCCTAACTGAAGTCGGAGTGCAATAAATGACTGAATCTCAACTGAAGGAGATCAAACACATGTCATAGCAAACCAATCATCAAGTGCTAGTGCTCCATGACTCCAATGAACTCTGATGAAGTTAACTGAAGCTGAACTGACCATCAGAAGTTGGTGGAGGCACCTTGTTGACTCCAGTTCATTAAATAATAATAAATAATCATTAAATAATATATTTAATGACTGGAGGCACCTTAATTGACTGTAACTGACTGGTTGAACTGATTGTAACCACCAGTTAGCAATTAGGTGCATTAATGTCACACAGATCACCTTCGGAGTGCTCCAGTTAGCCTCCTTGACTGTAGGAGAAGGCTAAGTTAGCCTCCTTGACTGTAGGTAGGCGTGGGTGTGACTGGATGATGGCAATTAATGCTCCACTGATGTCAATTAAACTTAGGATAGTGGTTTAACTATCCCAATTTGACCAAAAGAGTGTGTATGATGGTAAATGTCTCTAACATTTGGGGATTCATAAATCTTTTTAAGATAAGAATTCCAGTCGTGTAAAGAAATTCTATTATTATCTTTAGTTTTTCTACTTAGAATCTGCCTCAAGAATTTCTTAGGAGCCACCTTAAAGAGGTGTAAGAGATTTTCTTGTCTTTTATGAATATATTGCATTTATTTTCCTTTTAGTTAGGGCTTTGTATATTTTTATTTTGTCAATTTTAAGAGACTCATGAAGAGCTTCCTTAATTTCTCTCCTCTCTCTTTTAGAATCTTTATCATACTAAGGGTTGGTTTTGCTATTTCTTTTATTACTTGAAAATTCGATTGAGAACTTGTTAATAGAATATGAGAGGGTTGTAGCAAAATTATGATAGAGGTCTTCTATGTTGTCTATACTTGATAAGGGAAGCAAATTAATTTTTAATTCATTTAGAAAAAGATCGGTTTTATTTCTATCAAAGATCAAGTCTTTTTGGCTATGAGGATTATCTTCTATGTGATCTCTATTCATGACAAAATTGAGAGTTAAAATTAAAGGTCTATGATCCGAGTCAGGATCGTGGTCGTTTAATATGTCAAAATTTATTATTTCGTCGTATAAAGGGGTATCGTAAATAACATAGTCTACCATGTTGCTACCTAGCCCATGGATACATTTCATCTGTCTATAATTGGGCCACTTCGTTAGACCGTTGCAAATTATGAGATCTTGAGCACTACACGTAAAATTTCGAGAGGTTGTCATTTTCACATTATAACATTTTAAAATAAAATTTAAAAAACAACTCCTTTACGTTAATTTTGATTTAACCAGATTCTAACTAAACCACATTAATCATTGTTTTGGATCGTTCCAAACTTTTCAAAATATATTTAAGAGGTAGTAGTATTGTGGTTATTTTTCAAACTTTTAAAAATATTTTTTTTTTAAATTTCAAAATATTGATTTTTATTGTAAATCATGCTCAATAATTAATATGCTTCACCCTAGAGTTCTCAAATTCCACATTTCAAGTCACTCTATCACACTAACTACTCAACCTCTTATCATTCACTCATCACCATCATATACAAAAACATTGAAATCCCATATAAAATCATTTCTCTTAAATCCCTTGTAATAACCACTTAATATTTAAAACCATAATATTAAAACATTGAAATATTATAACCATATTCAAACATTACTATCGTGTTGAAGCTGGAGTTAGGGTTGTTTAAAATGATTTAAACATATTCTCCATTTGATGCAATAAAAAAAATACCTACAAATAATATATCAATTTTCCATTACTTGTAGTGAAACATATATCAACCAACTATGTAATGTAAACAATACTATGGGCTACCTGGATATCATTGTAATGCAAACAAAATATATCAATGTAATGCAAATAATACTTGAGATATCTAGATAATTGATAATTAAAGATATGATAAAAATATTATCTGCCACTTCACTGCAACAATATTATCACTGTTAGTGGATGCATAGACTGCAACAATATGGATTAATACTTGGGGATACAGATAATTAATGATCTAAGGGTGAAAACGCGAAGTTGCGTAACACTTTCGTGAGAATCGGGTGCCCAAACAACATAGCGAACGTTATTCGGACAAATAACTATATTTATTCGGCCGAATAATGAAGTTATTCGACCGAATAATTATAGTTATTCGGCCGAATAACGAATCCTTTATTCAGTCGAATAACCTTTAACGATGAACCATTTAATTTGATGGAACGCATAGCCGACCGGTAATTTTTACCAGCTTTTCAATACGTATTCGGCCGAATAATTATTAGGCTGAATAATTGTTCGGTCTAATAATTTTCGGCCGAACAATTGTTCAGCCGAACAATTATTCGGCCGAACAATTATTCGGCCGAATAATTGTTCGGATGAATAATTATTCCGCATAAAATGTCAGCTCCGGCCTAATTTTCGTTGTTTTCTTTTGCAGTCATTTGACCTCATCCTCATCCTCTTCTCCTGCCACCCGTCTCGCCACCCGATTGGTTGGTCGTTTCCCGTCATCCCCGTTCACGTCACCCTACCACTTGACATGTACATCTGCCATCCTGGCACCCCACTACCTGTCTGGTTTCCTCTCGGCGTGGAGTTCTGTTCATTGAGGTCTGTTCGGCGTGGAGGTCTGTTCGTGGAGGTGTTTGTGGTCTTTTCTTGGAGGGTCTATTCGTGGTCTGGTTTTGCTATGCTGCCCCTTGTCAGGTAAATGTTTATGAAATTCCTTTTATAATCCGAAACGTTGAATATGTGATTTGTCTCTTGTTGTAGTCAATGGCTTATATTAGTTTTTCGTTGTAGTATTGCAGAGTTAAAGTTTGCATATGTTAATTAGTAGTGTATATTTCTTATAATTTTAATTTTAGTTAATACGTATATGACGAGGGTAGTCGTCCATGAACTTTGTCCACGTGGACAGAGTTCATGAACTCTATCGAAATGGACAAAGTTCATGAACTCATTTAGACAGAGTTGATGAACTCTGTCCAAATGGACAGAGTTGGTGGGTAGTTGTCCATGAACTTTGTCCATGTGGACAGAGTTCATGAACTCTATCCAAATGGACAAAGTTCATGAACTCTGTTCAAATGGATAGAGTTGGTGAAATCTGTCCAAATGAGTTCATGAAATCTGTCCATATGAAATCTGTCCAAATTGTTGAACTCTGTCCATTTGGACGGAGTTCATGAACTATGTCCACATGGACAGAGTTCATGGACGACTACTCTGTCCATTTGAACAGAGTTGATGAACTCTGTCCATTTGGACAGAGTTGATGAACTCTGTCCAAATGGACAGAGTTGAACTCTGTCCAAATGGACATAGTTGATGAACTCTGTCCACATTTGGACATAGTTCATCAACTCTGTCCATTTGGACAGAGTTCATGAACTCTGTTCAAATGGACAGAGTTCATCAACTCTGTCTATTACGTTAATACGTTAATGGACAGAGTTCATACATTTTTTTGTCTATTTGGACAAAGTTGATGAACTCTGTCCAAATAGAAAAAAAAACGTATTATACTTAGCAAAACGTAGTTTGTGCAGAGTTCGTCAACTCTTTCCCTGATAACTTTACTTAACAAAACGTATTTTAGTACGTTTTATATAAATCATAAACAAAAAAACATTATTACACATAAAACATCAAATTTTTTGATTAATGATCTATTTGATCATATGTATTTTTAATCTAAATCATAAAAGAAACATATAGCTTGTATAATGCTTATTAGTTACAGTTTATACTTACTATTATATTAGGATATTGTGCATTTTTTTAAACTTTAATCTTAGTTCATAGGTATTATAAGGAAGATATTCGTTCATCAACTCTGTCCATGGACAGAGTTCATGAATGAATACTCTGTTCATGGATAGAGTTGATGAACTCTGTCCACATGGAGTGATGAACTTAATTCTGTCCATGCAGAGTTCATCAACTCTGACTCTGATCAGTTTACTTAGCATAAGAGATTTTTTTATGATTTTATGGAATAACGAAAATATTTGTAGTTGACATAACAAAATGTAGCTTTAATTTCATATTTGATGATATTGGTTCCATTAATTTTAAAAATCTAAAATACATAAAAAACACAGATATTGCTACATTAATTTCTCATACATCCAACAATAGTGTAGCTATTTTCATTTTAAGAACTATTAGATAATATTAGGGACATCTAGGTCTTTATTAAAAACATAGTTTTTAAAATCTAAAACACATAAAAAACACAGATATTGCTACATTAATTTCTCATACATCCAACAATAGTGTAGCTATTTTCATTTTAAGAACTATTAGATAATATGAGGGACATCTAGGTAATAAAAACTTAGTTTCTATAGTAGCTAGTTCTCTGAAGTTGAGGAATTAACATGCAGAATTTGAATATGTTATCAGTTGATATATTAGATAATATTAAGGACATATAGGTCTTTATTAAAAACTTAGTTTTTTAGTGGCTAGGTCTTTGAAGGTGAGGAATTAACATGTAGAATTTGAATATTATATGAGTTGATTTGTGTAATCTTGTAGATATCATATCAAATGGAAATAGATAATAAATTAGCTATAATCATTTAAAGAACTATTAGATAATATTAGGGAAATCTAGGTCCTTATTGAAATCTTAGTTTTTATAGTAGCTAGGTCTTTGAAGTTATTAATTAACATGGAGAAATCAATATTTGTGTAAACTTGTAGATATCATATCCAATGGAAAGAGAGAAGCCTTTGAGACAAAAGCATAGGAGGTCGTCACATTCTTCGGGAGTTGGTGTCCGAAATGAAAATCGAAGATTATCGACTTCACCTTGGGATTCAAGCTTATTGTATAGTTCACATTAATCTGATCATCGACGTGGCAATAGTGGTAGAGATGATTCCCCCTTATCATCTATGGGTGAACGTGGATCTCGACCTTCTGTACAGGAGACAAGCATGGAAGCAGAGCAAGGTTTGCAAGAGGCTCGTCATCCTACACAGGGTGGTGAAGGTCAAGCAAGGACGCAATATGTCCAGCTAACTGAGGGTTGTACACCCATTACGACCTATCCATCAGATTTATCGGAGGAGCTTCCATGGGAAAGTGGTCTTCAACAAATGACCCTTGAAAGTTGTAGGGCTAGGGCTCACTATGACAAGCTGCAAAACGATCTTTCTAGTTTGGATCTCACTTCAGAGAACAAACAAAGTATAGAGATGGTTTTGCAATCATTACAAAAATTCATTGAGGTATATGAGGATCTTGGACCAACAACAGATGGTTTTGTTTCCTTGATGCAAAGAAGAAAGGCAAAGGTGATGGGTCCAGACAAGTGGGTTGTTGTGAAGGAGAGAGTGACTAGAGAACATGCCAACTCAATGTTTAACTTCAAAGATGGCCTAAAGTGGAAAGCATTGAAAGTGCAATATTTTAAGCACCCCGAACTTGCACATTTTTTATATGATCGGTTCCTTGCAGCCTATGGTTGGTTGCCATGGAACGATGAGGTTCCTAATTATTTTGCTAGGTTTTTTTATGCTGATTTTTTTTAGGAATGAAGCCAGACTATACTGATATTCATTCCGAATTTTATGGAGTTGGAAAGGGGAGGATATGCAATCGCAAAGGTGCCCTTAGAGATCCTGGTACTCTTTGAACTCCACCTCTGATATCTCGTCCACCTAGGCTTGTGACTTACAAATCGGAGATGGAGCCCACATCACAAGTTGGGACAACTGCAAGGAATAATGTTGCCGAAGGTTTGACTTCAACATTTGTAGGAGTTGATGTTTGATTGAGTCGAGAGAGAGCTTGAGCCACTACTTGGCAAGATTTTGTTTACAAAACAAATGATGAGTTAGATTGTATGGGCATTGAAATTCTAAAGGCCTATGCCAAGCTTTGTCGTGATATAGCTTCATATAGAATATCTAATGACACGTCAAGTATAGGAGAGATTTGTGTACTTTCAATCTATTAACATTATTTATTTATTTTGAATTAAACTTTTTGTTACATTATATCTATGCATGATAAATTATTTTTTGATGTACAGTAATAAATACGTTACGTAAATGTTTATTGTTTTCAGTTTTTTCGATTGTTAAATGAACATAATTTTAGAGTCTCCACTAGTCAAAATGCTGGAAATGTCGAAGAGCATTTTGGAGAGGTATATTTAAAATTTACACATTTATATTTATGTTTGAAATATATTTTTTTTGTTTTTAAATTTAACTATGTATCTTATTGTTAATTTGACTTATCTATGCAGGTTTCATTAGATTCGAACTTTTTAGATGATTTTCCATCTATTGTGAGCTAATGCTTTATTTTTTGTTTTGTTTCAGTTTTAAGTTAATTGTTAAGCTTAATATTTTTTGCTTTTACTATGATTTATTTATTAACAAAATTTAAATTTTAAGGGAAGAGAACATATTGAAATTGGACGTGAAGATATAGGTTGTTTGATGGATGTGGATATTGGCACCGATTTAATTTTGTTCATAATTGAATTGTTCTCTGATATATATGTTTAAATAGTTTAAATATTTAAATAATGTTTGACATTTATAAATTGCTTTTATATATGTTGAAGCTTGGGTCTCTTCGATCTTTTCGAGGCAAAGGAAAGACTCCATTGGACGATAGTGTTGGAATTGTAAGTTTAATATTTTATTTATTTTTAATTTAGTTTAAAATAGTCTAAATAATTTGTAAGATTTATAAATTGTTTTATATATGTTGTAGCTTGGGTCTCCTCCACCTTTTAGAGGCAAAGAGAAGACTCCGTTGGATGATAGAGAATTGGAGGTAATTTTGTTAATAATTGAATTGTTATTCGATATATTAGTTTAATGTTTTAATATTTTGATTTTAGTTTAAAATTCTTTAAATAATTTATGATATTCATAATTTGTTTTTATACATGTTGCTGATTGTTACGAGTCCAATGGAAGACCCTAGTCGAGGATAGTGGTAGACTTCCATTTAGAGAATTATTTATATTGTTATTTTTATGTAGATATATATATTATAGTTGATTTGGACATCGAGGAGCTTAATTTTTGGATTATATACATGTACATTGAACTCACATGTACATAATTTTTGGATTATATACATGTACATTGAACTCACATGTACATGATTGTTGATTTGGATTATATACATGTACATTGAACTCACATGTTCATGATTGTTTTTTTGGATTATATACATGTGCATTGACCTTAGATATTGTTTTTTGGATTATATACATGTATATGTAAATGTTAGGAAATTTTGATAGGTGCAAATATATGAATATTTGTAAATTATTAAATTTATGTATGTTTGTTGTTGAGAAGTTGAGAGTGATAGAAATGTTAGGAAGTTTTTATAGGTGCAATCTAATGTTAAGAATGAATATATGGGGAATGTTAATGTTAAGAATGAATATATATGTGGAATGTTAATGTTAGGAGTGAATGTAAGAATGGGGGAATGTTAGGAGTGAATGTTTTGATAGGTGCAATGTTAGGAGTGAATGTGAGAATGTGGGAATGAATGTTTTGATAGGTGCAATCTAATGTTAAGAATGAATATATGGGGAATGAATATGTGAATGTTAATGTTAAGAATGTTAGAAAGTTAATGTTATGAATGTTAGGAAGTTTTGATAGGTGCAAATATATGAATATTTTGAATGAATGTTAAGAATGAATGTTAGGAAATGTTAGGAATATTATGAAGTTTTGATAGGTGTAAATATATGAATGTATGCATTATTAAGTTTATGTATGAATGTAGAAATAGTTTATGTACTATTAGTTTTAAATAAATAGTTTAAATGGAATATAGTTCTATGTGGATCAATTAGAGTTTATCAATGGATTCTTAGAATTGGTTTTGTGTTTAACAATAAATATTTTTACAGCCACTTTCCGTGCTAAAATTTTATTACTATGATGAATTTAGTGGGCATAGTATTGGGGCATTACATGTGGTATGAAAAATAAATTGGTAAGTTGGAATGTTTTTTTTTTGGAAAATCGGTATATACTAATGTTATGTTGTTATGGAACTCATACTACGGTAAGGTATAGGGTAAAATATTTTTAGTGTTGAAAAGTTGAGAATGTTAGGAATGTTAGGTATGTTAGGAAGTTTTAGGTGCAAATATATGAATGACCGTTAAGAAAGGTTAGGAATGTTAGGAAGTTTTGATAGGTGCAAATATATGAATGTATGAATGAATGTTAGGAAGTGTTCGGAATGTTAGGAAGTTTTGATAGGTGCAAATATATGAATGAATGTTAAGAAATGTTCGGAATGTTCGAAAGTTTTGGTAGGTGCAAATATATGAATGTTAGGAAAGGTTAGGAATGTTAGGAAGTTTTGATAGGTGAAAAATATATGAAAGTATTTATTATTGAGTTTATGTATGATTGTAGATGTAAAATATTTTCAGTGTTGAGAAGTTGAGAATGTTAAGAATGTTAGAAAGTTTTGATAGAAATATTTTTTATTACTAAGGTGAAATTAGCAACTTGATTCTGAATTCTAATATATATTTTTTTACCACTAGTACAAAATGAGGAATTAGCTACTACGTGACTAAAAATTCTAGTCACCACTGGTTTTTCAAGTGATTTACTACTAAATATGAGCAATTTTGATTGACCGAATTATAAACGACTAATTTAGTCACCAATTAACAAATATGACTAGATAATAAGTGATAGAGTTAAAAATGACCAACATAAATGACTAATTTAGTCACATCATAAAAAATGACTAGCTAGAAGAATATGAATTAGTCATTTATGTTAGTCATTTTTTATTGTTACTCCAACAATGGAAAATTGCAATTTTTGGACTTTAAAAAGTTATGTAATGGATAAATGGGGGCTTCCAATTGTATCCCCAATGGTTGCAATTCATTAAATAACTGAAATTATGACCCCTTTCACAAAACTTTTCTACGCATATGTTTTCATAGAAAACAACTCTATGTTTGATGAACTAGGAAAAGGCGTTGTTGATTCATAAGAAGATATGTTCGTCTGGATAAAGTCTTAGGAAGATGAGGTATTATATCCCCCTCACAATCACATTCACTTTAATTTTTTCATGTTTTGTATCTTTAAGGTTGGTATAGTTTTTGAGATGGAGTTCTCTAGAGCTAACAATAAATACCCAATCTAATATTATACCGGTAATTTATGGTCTATAAGTGAAACTTTTTGAAACTCCCAAACCGATATCAAATACAAATATTACAAAATATACCATTACTCATTATATATATAAGAATAAAATAAATGATGGAAAAAGATATTTTATTATATTAACCAAACCCATCAATTTCTCCATATAAATCGCTCGTACAATCCCATGCTTCGTTTTACATTCATAAACAAACATATGCTATAGTTCTTTGCATTTTCAACAAGTTTACTATATTGACCAAACCCATCAATCTCTTCATATCAATCACTCATACAATCTCATGTTCCATTTTACATTTATAAGAAAATATTCAACTTGGTAAAAACGAATTCACACATGGTGTATATAGATCCGCCAGGTTGTAGATGTGAGGGTCATCTAAGCTTACAGAGTATTTAGGAAATATTGTCCTGAAAGCGGGACCATCATGCAAAGGAGCTGTAAAGCCTCCTATGATAGCATCTGCAAAATTGCAGTGCCGAGTGTTGACTGCAACACATAAAGAAGAAACTGGGAGATAAGGCCGTACTAATGGGCCAAGGCCTAATTTAATAGCACCTAAATGAGCATATTTATATCCAGACTTAATTGCCCAATCAATCTGATTGCGCTCTATAAGATTTATGTGAACAGGCTCCTCAGAGTCTGTAAACGAAATATCTACAGAGGATATTTTTATTTGAGTGGCTGATTTATACTGCCACCACTGGAGTTTGTAGACGTCAGAGGGTAGGATATGTGGGAGCTGCCAATCCTGAGAGGGGTTGGAGTCTTGAATATGGATAATGGATGAATCAGAAGTAGAACATTCATTCTGGAATAAAGATCATCTTTCAGCTAGTGAAACTTCTGCATTTTCCTCTTGTTGACAGTCTAAGCTAAGGTGAGGAATAGTGTCCATTGACGGGTCCATTGGGAAGAGATTTGGTCTCACTCTGGTCTGATACTCAACAGGGACTTACTTCGCACTCAATCTACAGCTACTGCCCTTACTCACGACCACTTTAAATCTCAAGACTCAGCCAATTTACTCAGTAACCATTTCCGTTACCTACAGGGCACTATTGCGAGCTAGAATTTGAAAGTAGATTTAATACAGAAACTTCAAAGATTATAAATTGAAACATTAAACTTACATAATGAATTATCATAGACGGCTGGCTCTGATACCAAATACACCAAGATCGAATAGTCAACCATTCAAAAATATTTTAAACTTCAAACTCCAAGATTTCTTTATTACAATATAGCTCTAGTCATATTACAAACTCTCAGCAGATCGACTTCGGAGGGCGAAGTTCATCACTGCTATTATAACTTACAGACTTAGATTTTCTGATACAGTCTTATACCTCGAAGGGAAAGCTGTAGAGCATACTTTTCTATTACAGACTCAAGAATATACACACTTGGAGGTTCTGATGCATTCTTATACCTCGATGGGCAAGATGCAGAGCATACTTCTCTTATTACAGACTCAGACACAAAGACTTGCAGAGCGACTTCCACACAACACTCTATATTTCTAAAACTCTATATCTCTAATGAACCTGAGAGCCCTTATTTATACAACTTCCAGCCGATGATCCGGTGGGCATCGACTGACAGTAATAGGTCAATCGGTAAACCGGTTACTGGGAACTGACAGTAACAAGTCAAGATTATTCCTCCGGGGTGACGAGTGGGGACTACCACTGTCATTATCTCATCCCTTATTGGTCAGTGACATATGGGGACCCAGAATCATTATCATGATGGACTGGACGCTTTGTTAATACAGGAAAAAGACACGACTGACAAAATACAAAGTGGAGCTATTTCGACCCACGACGGAGTACAAAGTGGAGCATAACTGGCCCATGACAGCCTTCAGTCGGTTGAGTGGTCCACCACAGCTTCTTGATAAATTGTATGGATATCTGCCTTGTAAGCAGACAGAATGGTAGTGGCCGTCAATATCAACACCTCCGCAAGGACAATCCCAGTTGTCGTAGTTTGAATCATAGTACTGGGAATCTTCAAAAGCTAGCGGATGGGCTTCAAAATTTGGTGGCGGATACTGTAGAGGACTAAATCACCTCTCTATGTCGGACCCATGGAATAACTCATTGGGTCCGCACAGGAATTCACCTCGGAAATGAGACTCAACTTGGAAGTTTAACGGAATCTGGCGAGTGCAGATATTTGAGTCTATCTTTTCTCCGTGAACATTTTTCTTGATGAATTTCTGAGTAGTGAACACTGTATGTTCCAATCTGTTGTATTTGCCACCTTCATGGTGTAGTAGGAATTTAAACCATTGATGTTCCCATACTGCAACGTCAACATCGGCCTTCATGTGCAATATGAAGTTTGCATGCCGATTCTCCCAATCGGTTCTTGGACAGAACTTATCCAAGAATATTTCAGTCCAACCGGACCATGCACCATGTTGCAGATTGCAAGGATCTGCACATATTGCTATCTTCTTTTGCTCTCTGCAGAACTAGAGAATGAGATTGTAGGAGGTACAGGTGAGATTACCGTCACCAATATCCATGTACCAGAGAGGACCTTCTTCTTCATCATTACAGTCTAACCAGACTTCTCTGCATTTTCTCAGTTTTTCTTGGGCTCCTTCAAAGCTTCTAAATGCATCCTTTTTCCAGCGCTCCATGATTTCAATCTTCATTGGTGATGATTGAATCTTTTTGATCAAAGTTAGCTCCAGGAATCTTTCTGCTTCATTCCTGGATGCATATTCCAGTAGCTGGCTTCTTACTTCCTCTCGTATGGAAGTATCCCAAGGCAGGAGGAACATACCATCTTTCGGCTTCTCAATTGGTGCTTTGCCACGGTCTTTTCTTGACTGGCCTGGACTAGAGCTTGATGCTCCAGCAGAAAACATACTTAAGCCTGGCTTAACTTCTTCAGACTACTCCCTGGTGAGCATGTCAGCAAGGCAATTTAAGTAACTTGGCTTATAGACAATTTCAAAATCAAAATTGCTTAACCAGATAAACCACTTTAAGATTCTGCTACTATTTTCAGCCATTAAGTTTTCATTTTAAAAAATACCAGGCATAATTTTCAAATATGTTCTAATGATAAATTTAACTGGTTTAAGGAACATAATGAAATGTTGTATTGTCTTTTTGACAGCAAGAATCTCCTTATGGCTGGAAGGATAATTCAATTCGGCTTTTTTAAACGATCCAGAGCCATAACCGCATATATTTTCTTTGCCTTCAGCTGCTTCAAGTAATACTCCACCCCAAGTGTGAGATGAGGCATTTGTTTCTATAATCAACTTTCCGGTACCCTGAGGCAAAGATAATGGAGGCAGATCTAAAACTTTAGTCTTGATATTATGTACTGCCGTTGTCATTCCTTCTGACCATTTCACTGGATTCTTCTTCAATCTCTGCTGCAACAAGTGAATGCCAGATGCTTGACCTCTGTAAAAGGGTCGAATATAATTGAGACTCCCTAAGAATCTCTCGAGCTGGGTTTTATCTAGAATTTGATCTGGAAATTGACTGAAAACATTAAGAACATGTTTCTGCTATATAACTTGTCCTTTTTGGATCTTGAAACCTAAAAATTCAATTTCAGTCTTTCCTATCTCCATTTTGCTTTCAGATAGGACTAACCCATGCTTAAATACAAGTTCATAGAAATTCTGCAAATGCTTGAGATGTTCCTGCAGACTTCTAGAACAGATGAGAATATCATCTATAAATACCAATGCCCATTGTTTTTCTCTGAATATATCCTCCATTCTTTTTTGAAACTCGGAGGGGGCATTATTAATCCCAAACGACAAAAATTTCCACTGATACTGACCATGAGGTACTACAAATGTCGTTTTGTAGCGATTTTCAGCCTTTATACTGATCTGATAAAATCATGACTTTAAGTCAAACTTACTGAAGATAGTACATCCAACAATTCTTTGCAGCAGGCTGGATTTATCTGGAAGAGGATAGCGTTCTTTCTGTAATGCGGCATTCAAAGGCTTGTAGTTTACTACTAACCTGGGCTTTCCTCTTTTTATTTCAGAATGCTTATTTACAACAAACGCTCTGCATGCCCATGGACTTTTTGAAGGTTCGATTAATCCTTTTGCCAGGAGATCTTTGACTTCATTTGCACAAAATTCCCTTTCGGAGGGTGACATTAACCGTGCTGATGCTTTCATTGGCTTAATTGTTTGCAGAGGGTTGAATGGAAGAGAGACAAAGTACTTCTCCCTTTTCTAGAAAGAATTAGGACTTTATGAACAACATTCTTTCACAAGTTTCTCAGTGATACTGGCTAAGGCTTTGTCACTATGAATCTCTGAGAAAACTTTGCATCGTTCCATTTTCGACAGATGAGCAGGGTTTGGCTTATTTACAGGCTTTTGCTCAATAGTCTGACTTCTAGGTGTAGAATGAAAAGATATAGGCAAAACAACAGACTGGTGGTTTCTAATACAGGTGAAGGTCATTTTCTTAGTGTCTACTAAAAATGGACTGACTCTGTGCAAAAACTCAGATCCTAATATACAATCATCGCTAATATCATCAAGCCTGTACAATGTTAACAAATCATCGACTCCTTTGTATTTAACTGGAAACTTCTCAGATTTAGCTTTTAAAGGGACAGGAGTACCTTCAATGGCTGAGCCTCTGTCTAAGGTGTTTTCCCAGTAAAAGTGAGGAAGAGTTGAACCTTAGCAAGGTTGACTTGACATCCGGAGTCTATCATACAGTCCAGGGAGTAGGGTTTGAATTCACTGGGTTGAAACTGGACTTTCACAAAGAACTTAGGGCCTGTAAGCATTCCTAAATTAGGGTCTGGAGAAGGTTCTCTTACCCTGGGAATTTTAGTCTCCATTGCTTGCTCGTACTGCTTACTCAACTCTTCATCTGAATATTGATCCCTTTCAAGCTGGATTATCTTGATCATGTTCTTAAGTTCCTCAATTTCTGTAATCAGCTGCTTCATCTGTTGCTGCTTATCTCTAACCTGCAATCTCAACATATGTTCCTTGTCCATCCTGTAACTTTGTCTGCTATCATGTCCATCAAGATAGCCTTTGTATAATTCTACAGGATTATAAATTGCAGGGGTAACAACACTTACTTTGCTTTTACCTTTCTCTTGCTCAATCTGTTTGAGCAACTGCTTCTTTTCTTCTTTCAGGGATGCACGTAACTGGTATTCAAATGGCGGTGTCTCTGAAAGCTGCAGATCAATGGCTGCAATCCGCTTTTCTATGTTCTGTGGCTTATTCAGCGAGAACATGTTTAAGGAGAAATCAAAATCTAGAGGCTCGAACCCTCCCAAATTTGGTTCGGAATCGGATTCTGAGGAAGACGATGAAGGAGAAAATTTCTTTAAAGCTGCATGATCTGGATCAGGTTCAGATTCGGAATCTGAAGAATCATCTGAGACATCAGCTGGGAAGAATAAAACATCGCCTGAAGGTAATTCATCTTCAGCTGGTAGATCCCACCATCTAGGATCGAGGGACTCACAGAAAGCAGCAAGACAGGGCTTGGATTTCTTCTTTGGACACTTGTTTTCCCAATGCCCTTTCACTCCGCAGATAAAAGATACTTCTTTATCATTTTTCTGGAATCTACGTTTGATAAACTTTCTAGGATAAGACTTCCTAGATTTCTTATACTTCTGCTTTCTTGCATACTGTAAAGGCTTATCAGGGTAATGATATCTCGGCTGACTACTATAAAAGCCTTTCTTTATATGCTTCTTATGACATTTGTAGGAATCTGCATTCACACATGGTGTAGATATGTGCGTCTTAAACACTGATTATTAGTTTTGTAAGTTTGTTTTATTTTAGTGCAAAAAGTTAAAAACATGTAAAGTAAGTTTAAAAAAAAACTTATTACTTTGGAATATTTATCTTGTTACAAAGGAATAGTTTGTTTCTATACCATTAAAAAAATAAATTGATTTTCTAAAGTAATATAACAAAAAGGAATGAAATAAGTTGTTTCACATCTCTCCTTTATATATAATAATCATTAATTCGAGTAGTAAACTCCCACTCAACGTTCAAAATTGAACCTTTCCCAGCCCTTCCAAAGGGTTCTAGTCCTTCCTAGAAGTGTAAAATTAAAATTGCCCTTGAAAAAAATTAAAATCTGTATTTCACCCTTCCAATTAAGAAGGACATAATTTATGTCAACATTTCAATAGAAGAGAAACATTTGAAATTATCCATCCATATAAATTTCTCAAGATGTTGAAATTCCTATGCTATAAAGTTCTACTCATCAATCAAAATATTGGAAATATCATAAATTATAATCACTCACTCACTCATGTCATTCCCTCAGTGTTTAGTTGTGCAAGATGACTAATGATCACTGACGACTACGAGGCACTAGCTACCAAGATGTGACTTTGAATCCCAAGTCATTTGGGGTTGCACTCTAAAGTGTGACAATGTGTCAAGGATTACAATTGTAATAGCAAAGAAAAACTACTAGTCTACTACTAGGCCCGAAACGAGCCCAAAACTTTGTGCCTACTATTTATGTGAACCTGACTACCAATGTCCACTCGTTTTTTGTCAAAATGAAATTCAAATGGCCAGTTTGATGAGCCCTCCTATACAAGATTTCATTGCATGCATGAATATCACAGACGCACGACAACTATAAATAGCATTCAATGCATGCAACTAGAAATAATGGCATGCTTCTAGGATCACACATTATGCAGAGGTTGATTTATGCATTGATACAGGGAGGTGCCACTAGGCACTTGATATAGAAAAACAATGAGCTAGAAAAAAAATTGGACCAAAGCACCACAATGGTTATTAAGAAATTTAAAATAACAATTTTTGCCTTAAGAATAGTCTTCAATTTGATGGGTGACATGATCATGATGTAATCTCCCTCCGTCCTTCCAAACATTTGTGGTTTCTCACAACTTTTTTCATGGGCGCTCACCACCAAAATACATATAAAAATTACTTGTCTTTACATCATCTTCTCTTTAAATCCTCATCTCATAGACATAACTAAGGATTATTATGCATGCACATCCTCACCTTATAATATCAATTGGGTCAAGGCACAGAGACATCCATAAAATATCAAATGTGTTAAGACACAAAGTCGAGTAAGAGACAACTATAAGTAAGTCTTATATTAAATTTACTATATAAGTATGCAATTCACACTATCAACTGAGATTTGATACGTTGGATTGTCGTGATATTCTTTTCACTCATTACCAATGTGATATGAAAGGCATTCTTTGAAGGTGAAGTCCATAATTTTACATATTCTTCCTCATTCTCATGCCTTTTGGTAAGACAATAAGGAGGGTAGTGACCCACATCAACATGTAAAATGGTTTCGACATAGAGGTAGACAAATTAATTGTTTTCATTAAATAACTTAAATTTCCTACCCGTAACTTTCGATTCACCGAATCGTGGACTGGTACAAAACACAACAAATTTTGGAACCTTGAGCTCTTAATTACTCACACCTAGAACTTTCTCAAAGCATGCCATTAATAAACTTATTTTGGTGTTCTAGTTCAGTTTAAAAGGAATATTGTTGAGACTTAGACATGCAGTGAGTTGCAAGGCTTCAATTGACTTGGGCTTGATTCCATTGCCCCTCCATCCCATACATGTATTTTGTTGCGTTAAGTGTTAAACAACAAAATTTGATGCCTCGGCCCCAAAGATCATATCGTTGCTAACTTGCTTGGTATGCAATATTGTTTTTAATGTTTTTTTAGTTGTGTATTATTTTTTCTTAGGTGCCCAATCCCATCGTTCTTACATCACTCAAGATTGGACAGCTACCCTCTCTCTAGTTTGAATTAAGTTTTTGGTTGTATATATTGGTTGTAGGTTTATTATAGCCTTGTTTTGCTTAGTGGCTTCCTTTTGTACATAGTTAACAGTAAGTAATTCTCTCATGGTTCTAGTTTTTCTTTAAGACTATATCTAGTTACAACATTTTTCACTATGCATAAGATCAAGCAAATTCCCCAATATGGCTATTGCATGGTCTAAATAGTTTTTTTTTGTATAATGAAGCGTGCTCCAACTTGAAAAAAATACTATAGAATAGTTGTTATGTTACTTACTCTAAAATTAGTGTTACATATTTGTCAAATTAATGCATTTAAATTAAGTTTTATTGAAAACATGTCATATTTTTGTATAGATATTAAAAGGTGCTCAATTCTTTAAAATTGTAAAAATTTAAATGAACAATATTTGCTTTTTTGCATTTTTGAAATTTTTTTTTAATTAATTTATACTTGCCAAATAAAGTACAACTATTTATATTACCCTTCATCTTTAAAGGGCTCAAAGAATAAAACTACGGGCTCGAAGAATAAAACTATTTATATTGCGCTTCATTTTTGAAGGGCTCAGAGAATAAATACCCTTCCAATTGAAATTAAGACCCACCCTTCAAATTTGATCACTGCTCCTGCTCATTGTTCCGCGGGCCAACCAAAATACAAATGAGGTTGTTAATAACCTTCCCAACAACGCTTTGGCAGGATTTATGATCCCATAAGACTAGGTATTATTTTGCCAGTAACTACTCAAAATTAGGATTTGAGAAACGTCGCTTTGTCACTTTAAACTGTCCTATCTAACCTTCCATTCTGCCTGCCATTTCGTGTGTCATTTTCATATCAGAGGTCAGAGGATATTCACAGATCTTATGATGAAGCTGTCATGCACTTCTGCTATTTCGATGCATGTGTTAATACGTACAGTCTTCATCAGAGGGAAGTTGGAACTTGTAGAGAAGTTGAAGAAATGAAACTTTGAAATTGCCTGCATGTTTCTTGTAGAAGAATCTTGCTGCCATAAATGATTTTGGCATTCCCAGAAAACCAATCATGGGTCACCTGGATACATGTATGAAGCAGATTAGAAATAATAGGATTGTTTATCTTCTTGTAGCTACAAGCTCAGTCTCGTTTGTCATTTATTTCTCCTGTGACGGTCAAGAAACAGTGAAGAATCCCAGGCTTAGGAGAACTTTTAGCTTCCATCCGAGTTACTCCCAAGCTGTGGACAGTTTGGCTCTGTCTCCTTCTCCTGAAATAGTAAGTTATGGAGATAAAAAGAGTATTTCTCCAGAAATCTGGCTACATGGAAATAACCCTAGTGTAGATAGTGATGGTTACCAAAATAGTAACAGTTTAAAGCAGAAGCACAATGGTGAGAATTTAACTTCGAAGAAGGGACAATAGGAGAGTCAGTATCTAGAGCATGTTGTGGAGAAAGAATCTCGACCGGTAAATCAATCTTAAAACATCTCTGAATTCGGTGCAGTAGTTGACAGTACTTATGGTAAAGTATATACAGTGAAAAAGAAAGAAAACCCACCAGTCCAGTGTGATATATATTCCAGGAAATGGGTTAGTGATGATGCATATCCTCTTTATCTTTCTGGAGAATGCCCTTATATGAGCAGTGCATTTGACTGCAAAGGGAACGGGCGCCCGAAATCAGGATATACACAATGGAGATGGAAACCTAGAGATTTTAATATTCATAGGTATGCAAAACTACTTTTTACATTTACGAATTCTCTGAACACTATATTCATGAAATGCCTCTCAAATTAGCACTTGTCTTGCCTTGAAGGTTGAATGCTACAGACATGTTGGAGAGGTTGAGGGGAAAGAGACTCATGATCATAGGGGACTCCATCAATCGTAATCAATGGGAATCCTGAGTCTGCATTCTGAGAACTGTAATGCCTGAAAAGAGAAAGAAATTCATATCCAAAGGCGCCATAACTAATTTTATAGCTAAGGCAACCTTTTTAACAGAAACAAATTTTCATTTTATTTCCACAGGCTGAATAGAAATTTAAGTAACAAAGAACCTAATTTATGGCAACGTGCTGCAGGATTATAACTGTACAGTGGAGTTATTTTGGGCTCCCTTCTTGGTCTGTACAAATTCATATAAGAATAAGAAAGATTATTTAGGCTGAAATTTATTTAATATGTTAAATCTGATGATCGATCACTGCACTCGTAAGAGAGTTAAATCACAAAAAGAGGATTAGAGGAAGGTGTGGGCATGGAATAAGGGGTCCATCTGTTCATGACTGACATATCAACATCGATCACTGAGCCCCTTATCAGGCCTTACCATTACCCTTCTGCGCATGATTTTTTCAAACTATGAACTCTTTCAAATTTAAGGCATTTGCTTTTAATATTCTTGTTTTTGTCAATTGTATGCTGAGATTTGAATCCTGATGTATGTATATGTGAATGAATGGCGATTGGTTGATATTTGTAGAAGGTCATCTGGCGGAATGGGTGGAGGACCAATACATGGGCTCTCGCCTAGGTAGCCTACGAGTCTTGAAGTGGATGCAATGGTGATAGGGGAGGAGATTCGAGCTACTGCGTCCTTGGATCCTTACCCACCCTCTATCCATGGCCCTCTTCTCACAACAGCAGAGTCTTCTTCACAAGGTAATTCCAATTCTTGAACAAGGAAGGAATTTTCAGGTATAAAATGTGTATGTTTTAGTCGAGTTTGTCAGTTCGATCCTGAGTCGTCACAGTTTTAGTTTTGAAAATTTTGTCCCCTCAATCTTACAACCCTACATTATAGAAATGACTTGTGAATTAAGTTTCTAGGGTGGGGGGACTTGTGGGCTCCACTTTTTGAAATTAGTGGGCCATCATCTAACATGGCTTGGATGATACTTATCAGCTATAAATTTCTTGAAGATGAGATGAGACATTGTTGGTCTCTCTGACTTGGGGAAGTTCTACTTGGTCAATGCACTGTTATTAGCATCTCGTGGATGGTAAATCTCTATTGCTCAAATCTCTGCCTGCCTAAGAGAATCCGGGTGCTAGTAGCACAGGTTTTAGGCTTTAGGATTAGATTTTTTTGCCAATTTGGATGTTGTTTGTGGTACAAGTCCTCTACTTGATATGATACATCCTCCCTCACTTTGGTAAAGGTGCTTGTGGGCTGTCTAGGTTCCTTGTTTATGATTATTGTCTTTATGAGGTTTACTTAGTTACAATCTTACTAAATTACATTGACATTGCAACTTAAGTCTATGAAACATCCTTTGCTAATAGTGACATGGCCATGAGATTGACATTTGAGTAAATAAAAAATGGATAGGAGCAGAAACATGTTTGCCATTGTGTTTCCTTCTTAACTCTACTCCTCTTGTAGTATGAACTAAATTAAATTTGTTCCAACTTTGTTTGTGACTAGAAGAGTGGAATCCTTGGTTTAAACTTTAAACTTTATAGCTTCTATGACATATTTCGCAACTTAAAAATGAAATGCAATACAATTGACACTATTTGATTGAATGCATTAATCTAGTATCCACATTTGCTTTATCAAATTGTACTACGCCATTTTGATTATAGACACTGTAGGTTGATCTCTTCTTCTCTCTTATTATTTTTGTCATTTGTATTGCATACCAAATTGTCAATTTCTCCATAACATCACATTCTCTTCTCGTGATCTTTAAATATTTCTTATGGAAAACACAATCAACTTTCATCCTGATAGCATGCAAATGTGTGTAATGAAATCTGCAAAATGTTTCATATGTACGCAAACATTTCCTAAATAATCTTACATCCATCCTTCTTCTTAATCTGTTTGTTTCTTAACATGACACATTTATTTGTATACAAATCACATGAGCGATTCATTTCCATTCATCATTCTCAATGTTTTTATCACAATCTCAAATACTTTTATATTATTTTGTTTCCTTTGTTGTAGGTAGTCTTTTTATGACACATTTCCTTCATAGAAATCACATGTGCGACTCATCTCCATTCATCGCTCTCAATGTTTCTATCACAAGCTTGAATGCTTCTATATTTTTTGATTTCCTAATTGTAGTTAGAATTTGGCACAAAGACTTACCATGGAATAGAAGACCTAGCAAAGCTCCATATATTAATGACAACAAACATTAAACCCAAGTCCACTTGAAGTTATGAGTTTGGAATCGTTATTGTTATTGTTGTAATCAAGAAATAATCTTGGTCCGCATGGCTTAATTAAAGGAGAAGGAAGAGCAATCACAAACATATTTAGAAAAAATGCAAATTGCAATTGAAGCTCTCATTCATTTCATAGTCTATTTATAAGGATATGGACATGTGATGAGCATAGATTAAGCATAGTATGCAATGACATTGCCTTCAATAGACATGGTAGCTCAATTCTAAACAATCACAAGATGGTTGGGGAGCAGTCATTAGCCCAACTAATCTGTATTTCCTAACCAATCCTAATGGCATCTTCATATTGGGAGTATGACTTAACTTAAAAACCCACTCAAAGTAATGAAGTATATTATTGGCCCATAATAACCATTACATTCATGATTCGCCACATGTATAAGTGACTAAAGACAAATTATACCATAAGATAATATATATAGAATCTACTATCTTGGGGCTGACATTTCCCCTCCACTATGACTAAGTGTCCTTGCTTGTCTTAGGTAGACTGAATTTTTTTATCAGGCCTTCATTTCTGTCACTATTTTTAGTGTTGGTGATGAAAATAAACTTGTTCATACCTCTTTGAACATTACTTTAATTTGTAGTGATTCTTTACACATTCTTGCATTTTCATGTACTCTCTATTTAGTATTTACAATGCACTCTCCATTTACTTGCTCTTTAGCTTGTTGCACTTTCATATTTTCTTTATATACTTTGTCCTTTTGTCTCTACATGGATTCATTTTATTTTTGAGTATGCTTTTGTTCTTCATCAAGGTTTTTCACTCTTATTTTTAAATCTTTATTATTCATATTTCACTGTTCAACCTCTACTCCATGCTTAAAAAAATGTGTATATTTGACACCCATACTCCAGAGTCCATAGCACCATGATATCACACAAAATAACCTCTTGTTGTCCAAATTGCGTTATAGATTCTCCAAAGTCAAGGCCAACCTTTTGTAGGAAGTGTAAACTTCTATATGTGAATCTTGCTTGCCATGTTGAATTACATTTGAATTTTGAAGTAATGCATTACACTTGTATACATTATCATATTAATGAGACCGAGATCCTGAAATTGTAAACTTTTTGAACTTTCTCAAATTTCATGTCCATAATATAAATTTGCATATATAACCACATATGTACCCTCTCAAATTGGATGCATGGCTTATCACTTATCTCCTAATCTTTCTCATATGATTGTTTTTACAGGCTTCTGCTATTCACAACAATCTAATAGTATTTAGTGGCATTATCCAGAAGTGGTTTGATGTTTGGAATGGGCTATTTCATGTTGAAAAGGTCTCAATTCTTAACCATTGGATTTTCAAAGAAGTTAGTTGGGTGTCTTAAGTCTTAACTTCTCAGCGATGGTACAATAGAGTCAGACATGCCAACAAGTTTTTGGTTATTTTCACTCCACACTAGTTCTTTGATTTTCCAGATACAGTTATTGACAAATGGCCTTCGGGAAAATATCAATTCGTCAGCTAATTGTTACAAAAAAAGTTCTGCAATCATCAAAGAGAGATCCTTTTTCTCTCTGTGGATTCTCACATTGCTCTTCAGATGAAACCCACATTTTGAGTTTAGCAGAGTAGTATATATTGGGGTCACTCTCATAGTTACCTGTTGATCACCCCTTCCAGAAAGTTGATAAAGTTAGGGATGGAGAGAACTGTTAGGAACAAAACATTATCTTAGATGTGTCCACGAAACAGTGGCTCAAACACTCAGATAGGTTGCTTCCAAGAGATGCTTCTCTGCTCGTTCTTAGGGGACAGGGAGTCTCATTTAAAGGAGTCAGATTGATATCTCACTTCACCAGGACTTCTTCCACTGCAGCAGCAAAAAAACGCATTACTGAGGATGAAGAAGATGAAAATGAAGAGAAGTTTCAAAGCAAAGAAAGATTGAAGCATCACCAGAAGAATGTGACCAAGTAGTAGAAGGGTCAAGCTTAGTAAAAGCGAAGGAAAAACAAGTGCAAGAATTTCTCAAGAAAGATAAGGTCTTCATAAAAAAAATTTGGGCTACAATGCTTGGAATTGGATCCGCACTAAAAGTGGTGGCATCTATGAGCAGTCATGTTTTATCACTTGAATGGCATTTAACTTCTTTTAGCTTTAAAATACAACCGATCAATCACATATTTAGTGATGGAAATTGGGGGAAGAAATTAAATAGAATAATTTAGAGGATTTTCTATTCTTGTGTTTCATGGCAGTCTCTCATCAAGGAAAACCCTAGGAAATGAAACTATTTTACATAAGTTTTTAGTTTAGATGGCAATTGCAAATTTCTTTAATAAGTATTTCGAAATTTCTAATATTATTTGAACCTTAAAATCCTCCTTGCATAGTGTAGACTTTACAGGTTGCTAAAAAAATTCTAGATGGAAGGGAATTGGAGTTCTATAAATGGGATGGAGATTTGCCAGAATTGCTAAACCGTGTGAGGGAGAAGCTCAACAAAGTTGCTGAGGTAAGAGCTGAGATACTTGGCTATGAATTCTTTTGAAATTTTGATTTCCTATTTTTCTTTTTGGAACAATATTATGGTATTCTGATAGACTCATCATTTTCTCCAGGGCTGGTCTCGAGAAGAGAAAGACCATTGCCTCGAAGAGACGGAAAATTCTTTTGAACACTCGGTAAAACCTCGTTTGATTATCTCATGATTAAGCTATTTTTCAATTCTATTCCAAAGAATTTGTATGTAATTTTATAGTTATATGGACTGTGGTTCAGATTTAAACATATCCTGCTAATTATCATGTCCTGGTATTCTGATAGTCTCATCATTTTCTCCAGGGCTGGTCTCGAGAAGAGAAAGACCATTTCCTCGAAGAGACTGAAAAGTCTTTTGAATAGTCGGGAAAACTCCTCCGTTTGATTATCTCACGATTAAGTCGTTTTTCAATTCTACTCCAAAGAATATTTATGTAATTTTGTAGTTATATGGACTGTGGTTCAGATTTAAACATGTCCTGCTAATTATCATGTCAACACACTTGTGGTCCATTCATTGAGATCAATGGATGGAGTGTCAGCTCCACTTTCATCTCCTTGGGTAGTTTCCTTTAAAAATGTATCCAGGGAAAATGGATTTGTGTGTTCTAAAGCTAGTAAGTTCAGATGCTCTCTAAATCCTTGACTGTACATTGTATATAAACAAATATATATTGCATCATTTCCTGTTTGTGTCATTGTTAGGGAGGATTCTGCAATTGATACACAGAAAGGTTCTATTCTTATTCTTTAGGGCATCTCTATGTTATGTTACAGATTGGAAAATGCAAATGGATTTCTCCCATGTATATTAAATCTATTAGCTTTGACTGCTCCCCAAATCTTTGTCTGTAAATTGTATGTAAGCAATATATATTGACATCACTGCAGTATGTGCCTTTGTTAGGGATTTTGCATTTGATACACTATTGTATTCCCTATTTCCGTATTCTTTAGGGCATCTCTCTGTTATGCTACAGATTGGAAACATGGATTTCTCACATGTATATTGAATCTAGTATCTTGAATGGTCCCCAAATATTTGCCTGTAATAGATGGATGAGGGATGTTGGAGGCATTCCAATCTTGTGGTTCATCTCTGTGGGCTACCATGGTCACAAACTGTAATTTCCTCATATACTATAAATCAGTTTTACCTATCCTACTTCATTCGTCTTTTGTTGTTGTTAGTATGGTTTTATCCTTTCTCTTTCTTATCTTGGACGTTTCATTTCACATTTTCCATGGATACCATATAGTTTGTATCTTATGCCCTATTTTTTTCTATATTGAGAATTTAAGTAGCCTATTTTTCATTTGTATTCACTGTTAGAAGGATAGGTTAAGTATGAATTATGATGCAGTTGTTGTCCTGTCATCCTGTAGATATTTATCAGCGTTGATTTCTCAATCTTTTTTGGATATTGGATCTGTATCAAAAATTCTAGACAGCATCATCAAATTATGTTTACAGCTTTGTCGCATTATTGAACAATACGAAGGAGCCCCAAATACAACAGAGTTGGAGCAGATTACAGAGGTTAGTTTAGTACTCTTTAAAGGTAGTATTAGCTTTTAATCTATAGCTTCTAGTTGTTTAGAACTTCTTAAAGAAAATAAAGAAATTGTTCAGTCTTATGCATTCAACTTTGGCTTCAACAGCTTTAGATCTATTCTTCACATAGAAAGTAGGCATCGAGGCAAATACTTGCATTAAATAATTGTGCATTCAACAAAGCTTGTCTTGATTTCTTAACTACTTGTTGGTTTTAACTTTTTACACTTTAAATTTTATAAGTTGTTCTGGTTCCTTTTATGTTTACTGATCAAAGCTTTCACAATTTTTATTGAGGTGCATTTTAAAATTTAACATGCATTGTAGAGATATTTTCTAGTAATATCAATCTCAATTTATGCATTTGTTAGAAAGTTTTTTTTCATTTATGAGTAATGATTTTTGACATCTAATATACAAGATAAGCTTGCTATTTTCTTTGAGGTGGATAATAATATGGAAGGCACTAGACAGGTGGAATGGTCTTTCTTAATTTTCATACATAAACTTTCTGGAAAAGAATAGAAACTACATGGTATGATGGTACTGTCTCAAAAGCACTCACCTCTTTGTGTTTTTGTATTGTTGCTTAAACCCATTGGGGACTATCAAACATATATGAGAAAGTTGTCGGCTCTCATTTTCTATCTATGTTGTATAAATTGAATCTTGATTAGGGTTTGTTCTAGAGGGTTTTACGAGATTTTTGTTTTAAATTTATAGCATTTGTGGTTAGCTTAGATATGCCTTATGCCAATGAGCACTTTCAATACATCTTAATATTTTATTGGTGCATTGATATGGACCCATCATATATTGTATATCTCTTTGCATCTAAATTATCTCCAATTATAATTTATCTCTTTGTATGTAAAATGAGTGTCACATTGAAAGTATAATTTGAAAGTAGCTGAGAGGTCCTTTATCGATCAAGGACCCCATTTCCCAATACAAATATTGTAATTGAAACAGTTTCTCAATGTCCTTGAGCAAGTTCAATGTCTGAAATTCTTCTATTTTTAATGTATATGATTTTCATTATAACAGTGCTTTCAATCATTTCACCTTGCTTAGTTTGTTGGCATAACATTTTACTCAAAGCTTTAATGATCTAGAAAACCATACATGCATTCTATTCCATACATTTACTAACATCATGATGATATGTTAGTTTTTCCACTAACATCATGATATTTGTCCCTGGATCACAAAAGTGGCATCCATATACTTGAGAAGTGCTACTGCTAACTATACAGTCCCACATTTATAACATTATGCAGTCTAAATTGCAGTTAGCTTCCACTAGTACATGTGATCAATTTTGCCACGTTAGTTTTACTTTCGTGGAAAAATCAAGGGTAAATTATGCATTTTTACAATTTTTTTTAAGAAGCCCCGACTTTCGTCGCTGTATCCACGCTAGACCATCGCTATAGCGACGACACCGTCTTTTGTTGACTTATAAAACGGTCAAGGCGTCGATACAGCGACGACCAAGAGTTTAAGCGCGGTTATGTTTGATTTTTTTGTGAATTTTGTTCAGTGCGCGCGGTTATGTTTGTTTTTTTTGGTGAATTTTGTATGCCATAACCGGCCA